>JACCIB010000433.1:0-150725 GCA_018906965.1 Philotrypesis tridentata | reverse complement strand
GCCTCGTGCCAAGATGTGTAAAATAGCGCCACATACGCTCTTTCAGCGTTCTGATAAAACGTTCGGCAATGGCCGCCTTCACGTCGGGATCGCGCACAGCACGGTAAATAATTTCCCGTTTTTTCAGAAAATTTTGCACTTCGCGGCCAGTAAATTCTTTGCCCTTGTCCGTTTGAAAGTATTTGGGCGATCGGCCGGCGTTTCACTTGATGATTCGCTCCAGACCCTCGGCCACACTCTTGGCCGTTTTATCATGAAGCGGCTTTACCCATGCATACTTCGACAGGGCATCGATGACGACCAGCAGGTAGGCGTAATCGTTGTTCTAGGTCTTGAAAGCGCGAAAGTCAGCCAAATCAGCCTCCCACAGCTCGTAGGGGTTGAATACCCGATAAGAGCGACAAGGAAAGCGATATCGCACTGGTTTATGCAGCGTGTGTGCATCTTGACTCTCGAGCCATTCTCTCACCTCCTTCCTGGGGTATTTTTTCCTCACAGCCTGCACGATTCCAGCACCACCTGTGTATGGTGTTGGAGCTGGGAAACCATAGTACAATTTTTGGAGCTTAGACGTATAAGATGTTGTGCCTTGATGTGCCTTAATTAGACGTTTTTTGCACAACTCGACCTTCTGTCCTGGCGCCGCGATTTTGCGTAATAGTGTCGCGTGTTTGCGCAATTTGCTTCTGTGACACTTGCTCAGCACCACATTTCCACGGAGAATATTTAGCACGCACTCGGCGAGATAGACGACAAGTTTGCGGCAAGCCTGGCGTAGAAGAGCCACGCGTTGCCGCGCGTCGAGATCACAGCACAACACTCTCAGTATATCAATATATTTTCTCGGAATGGGATAGTGATGACGCTCCTGCTGCTACTACTGCTGAGACAATGTTGCTCCCACCATTACAGACGAACGACTGGCACATTGTCGGCGTGCGAGGTGTTTTTATGCTGTCTGCGCGCCACGTACACATGCTGATGTCGATCGTGCGGGAAGATTCTCCGGCGTCTCCTGCTTCAAGTCGAGCAGTAAATAGTGATAGGGCTGAGATGTGGCATCGCTGTAGACCTCCTGCAGAAATTTCGGATCTTCCGGACAGAGCTGACGAGCCAGATACTGAATTTGCGAGCGATTGCGAGGATTCTTAAAAATCACAATGTAATTCGAATTCAGCGATATATCGCGCTGACCCCGATGAAAGAGAGTCTGCGAGAGAAAGAACACGCTGAAATAGCAGTGATGGCTGGCCTTCACAAATAGATTGACGACACTCGCGCTGACCGACTCGCGCATCAAGTCGTCGAGAATCAGGAGTTTGGGCCGTTCGGGATCCCCATTGTAGTCCTCCGTCTTTGGCAATCCCTCGCGAAATTCAATGCTACCGGCAAAATTCTTGTACGACGGCTGCCACTCGGTGTAGTAGAGCAATACACGCTCGAAGCGGGTATCGCTCATCGCGTCAATGTGTCTAAGAAAGTTGGCAATGAATACGGTCTTGCCGCACGAGGTGGGACCGCAGATCACCGCACGTCCACGGGTGTCGCCAGCGCACATCCATCGCTGCTCGTGGACCACCACAGACTAACGCCCCGAGCCGCACAATCCGCGAGATTTATTAGATGCGAGACTCACAACTCCCCCTGGAGGGGGAGGACCACGAACGCGCGGCCGGCGCGGGGCCCCTCTCGCGCGCACGCGCGCGTGCGGTTGTCGAGCTTGCCGAAGGCAAGATGCGAGGCTTCCCTGCCGGGAAGCTCAGTTGCGCGCGCGCGCTGCGAGGCTCCGGAACGGTCAGCCATTTGGCTCGCACCCTGCGGGAGCCTCGCGAAGCGCGCTTCGCGCGAGCTCGCTAGCCACCGCAACTTTGGGTTTTTGTTTGTATTTTGATTTTTTTTTCATTAAAAATCATTGAAAATTGAGATAAATTTTTGACTTTTTCTTTATTTATTTATTTTTCTTACATTCTCTCTCTCTCTCTCTCTCTCTCTCTCTCTCTCTCTCTCTCTCTCTCTCTCTCTCTCTCTCTCTCTCTCTCTCTCTCTCTCTCTCTCTCTCTCTCTCTCTCTCTCTCAACATCTTACAAAACCGTATGGGTAGCTCTTAGTGGTACCTATAAAGCGTCGCTTAGAGTAAATGGGTTCGCAAATTTTACCCTCCGAGCGGGTTATCACGTCGTGAAATTTCGTCCGTCTTATGGCGTCGAATGTGAGAAATACCGGTGGTATTTCGCCAGTCGCCAGCTTCTTTATAGAGTCGAAATTAATTTTTTCGCTCGCCAATGCATCCAATCGGATACCCTTGACTTTGCAGACACACGATTCTATACCCTCGGGTGTTCGATATTTGTAAGCGTAGAATTTCGGACCACCCGAGACAAAGTTGGTGATGTACGTGCTGACACCGTAGCTCGCCAGCTCGTCGGTGAGCTGACCCAGAAATGGACCTGTTGTCGGCTCGTACTCACCACCACCACCACCACCACTGTTCTCTCCCCCACTCACACAATGGAATCTGTGTCGTAGTAGAGCACCCGTTCACCCAGTGGCTCGAGTTCGGCAAACAGCTTGAGCCGGGCTAGCGCTGTGGTGTAAGCAGCGATAACCGCGCTACAAGCTGGCGACGGTTCAATCTCGACGTCGTCGTCTTTGTAGGCCCAGCTGACGTAAAGAATTTCATCGTTGGCCGGTAAAACAGACGATACTACTTTATCCGCACTGGTCAGAAGTTCAAAGAGTCTCTCGGGATCACGAATTATCTCCGTTTTTGTCATATTCGCCCGCTGACCGAACTTTCCCCACAGCGAATTCAGACATAGCTTTGCAACGGAACGCAGACCGGGATTAAATTTGATGCGACTCTTGTCCAGTCTCATGCCCTCCTTGCGCTCAAATCTCTCGAGAAATGAGTCGATTGCAGTCTGATCGGTGCCATCCCCACACTCTGGTGGATATCCCGAGGCATACATTATTTCCCCAAAGAATTTATCTATGTACTCGAAAAAGAGACCGCCTTGCCGGGTTCGCTTGTCTTGACTTTATACGACCAAATCTCAAATACTCTCGTGATAACATAGCCGAATTCCACGGCTTTTTTAAACTCGTCGGCCACCCACGTCCCGACAAAAACGCGCTCTCTCGCGTCTTCGTGCTCGCAGTCCGTCTGACATAAGGTCTCGGCGCACGACCGACACAGCGGAAAGAGCAGCTTATTATGCATTCGCACGGGTAAAACTGGATGGTAGAGGTTCCTCGGTGGTAATACCTCGCACATGATTAAGCCGTCGATACCGCTAATGTCGTTGTCGGTACCGAGAATTTGCGCGCACTCCATCTCACCGACATAGAGTTTCGGATGACCAGTAGGATAACGACCGTACTTGCAGATATACGGATACAAAGAACAGACATCGACATACTTAATTTTTTCTCCCGGCCGCACATCGTACGATTTGACAGTGTTACCCGTCCGTCCGCCGAAAAATGCATCTCGTGGATCGAGTGGTTCGTGCCAGTCCCGCGTAGCCTCTCTTATATACGACGACATGTTTTCGTTTTCGCAGTACTCGCGATCAAAGTCGCACTCCCACTTCTCGATCAAGCGATACCCGTGCCTTTTGATTTTCGCCGAAACTCTGAGCGTTCTCTTGTACCTCTCGGCCAATGTGTCGCCACCGTTTATACCCGGTAAATCGCGACTGGCTGTGTAACAGCGAGCACAGCCATGCCAGTAGCAACCGTGAAATTGCAGTACTACTTTCTCGCCATTTTTCAGCTCGCAAAATCCGTCCACGAGGGGTCCCTCGGGCAGTCTCTTTTCCCGCGAATTCACAGAGTGCTGTATTCGCCAACGCGTCTCGTGCTCCATCCACGTAAGCCACTGAGCTGCTTTTAGCGATTGCTTATTGGCCCGACGATAGCCACCGGTGGGTATAATCCCTATTGTATTCTTTCGCAAAAATGCCTTGCGGAATACCCGCATACAGGAGGACGCTATTGTGACGCATTCCTCGAACGGATCTGTCGAGCCACACTCGATGAACGTCTTGCGGAACGCAAGGCACACGAGTCGCAATATCTTAACGTCCTGCTTGCAGTACTTCACGATTTCGTGCTGAAAATCGAACACGTAATTTTGCTCTCGTTTGTCAGCGTACCACTCCAGGAACGCCTTGCGCGCCTCAACGCTCATCGAGTTTGGCGAGAAACTCTCAATAGGCGGCATTTCATCCACATAATTTTGATTATCCGACGTATTGAATAGATGGGGGAAAGTGCCTTTTTCAATGTTACCCAGTCCGTAGGCTTTCGGCCGAGCACTCAGCGGCATATGCAAATAGTTTAAACTATCCAGGAACTTTACGTGCGCAAATTGCATCATAATTATTTTCGACCCTCTTAAAATCAGGTTTGGCGTCTCGCGAAAGTCTCTGCGCTCAATTAGATGTTTCAGAATAAATTGCGCATCAAAGCCCTGAGCATTGTGGGTTATGCAAATGACCGAGCCGATATTTTTTTTGCGCGCCAGAACCAAATCGATCAACTGCTTGACCGGCTCATCCGCGAACACGTACATTCGTGTCCCGCAAAAATTGCACGACTCGGAGATATTTTCGTCGTGCAGACACGCGCTGCACACCTGCTGCACAACGCACAGATTCAAAATGTGTGTGTGTGTCCTATCGTCGCCCATCAGTGTCCGACTGCTGGGTCTCAAAATCGTAAAACACAAACAACGTCTGCTTCTTTCTTACAGCAGTACTGCCTGACTGACGTGGTGTAGTAAGAGGTTGCATAAAGCATAAGTGTCCGATTGGTTGCATTCGGTTACATATTTTACAATAGACGTGATCGCACACGTGTGCAGACGTGTTATTAATTCTAATAGTTCTACAGCATCTCGAGCAGATCTTCAAACTTTCGCATACCGTGTGGCCCTTATCAAATGAATCTGCTTTCAAATGATTGAGATAGCAGGTCTGGCTGAGAAACGTTCTAGCGCATCCTGGACACTCTGAATGCACGTCAGACTGTGGGTCACGCTCGCAAGGTGGACTCTGCAGACAACTACGACAACGATTTAGACATCGGTGTGTCCTATCTTTTATGATTTATCTATTGCACGACAAACAATAGCCCCGACTACCGGCTGCAGCCACCAAATTTAAAATGGGCTGATAATGTCGCGCGTTCTCGTAATACATAATGTGGAGAGTATATCTGACTGTATTTCCGTTATTGTATACGTATTCGCTACCATCGAATAATGGCTTTTCACCGCGAGCAAATCCTCAAAACGAAAACACGACTATAGCCACACCTAAACAGGCGTAATACTCCTGAAATAGTTTTATCTCCGGCAGTCCGCAGCCGGTTTCGGACACGATGACTCTAGCGCTATTACAAAGTTTTAGAGCCTTCTCCCTTTGAAATTTACCATTACCTTGTCTGACTTTATCCCACATTTTCTGCAGATATCCCGTGCGAGCGTCACCACGAATGACGTGTATATGCGCGCACACGAGTGATCTTGGTAGACAGAGATTATCCGTATTTTGAATGTTCAGGATGGAGCGTTTGAAGACTGACTCACATGTGAGCGCGACTCTACCGCGCCCTTGAGGCACCGACACCGTGTTGACAGTTATTGTCAGTGCCTCGTCAATCTCAAGACCACCATTACTCTGCGAAACGCTCTCCAAGAGTTCGAGTATATCGCTTACATGCAATTCACACACTTGCCTATACGAAATCCACACAACGCCGTGACGAAACTGCGCCGAGTTTATAGAGATACCGATAAAATCGGTAGGTCTAGTATCCTTACACACGTACCTGTGGATCTCGTGTAGACCGCGACTTAGCCACTCCGGGGCGCCAGTGTTGAGCGCTGGCGGTCGACGAATACTGACGATGGCTTCACGACCATTTAGACAAAAAAATCCGTTAGTATTTTGCACGCTCTTGATGAATTATGATGTACCGCCACATTGGTTGTTCACCATCACCATCACCACCACCACCACCACCACCACCCTCCTGCAAGTAAACACCTAGTTTTTACATTTGTATTCATCCATTTGCCGGTGCTGCTATCAGCGTCAAAAATACATTAAATGCTTACATTCAGAGGTCTCGTCGACGTCGTCGTCATCATCCGTATCATGTCCTGATGTCTCGCCGCCACTTAAAGTGGTAGAACTTGAAGAAGAGATGGAAGATTGTGAGGATGACGAAGCATCGGTGACTACTCCAGCGTCATCGTCATCTTCTTTTGGAGTCTCTTTTTTTGGAGAACTGATCTCCATGTTGTTGTTGTTGCTGTTGTTGTTGTTGTTGTTGTTGTTTTTTATCTGGGTATCAATGATACCGTTGTCATCGTCATGATTTTCCTTGATAGGTATTGCCACGTACGACGTAGATGGCTCTGGGGTTTCAATGAGTCGCTGGTCACTTATCAAAGTCTCTCGTTGAAGATATCGGCTTACAGCTGGTCAGGATACCCTCTTAGCAAGGAAGTCACTGGTTTACTACTGATGAAGATAGTCTCTGGCCGAAGTTACTACTGCTACTGTCGGACACTGTGTGATAGCTAACTGCTTTACTTCGGCCGCTTTTATAGTGCCAGCAGGTTGCGAATCTCGGTCTTTAGAGGGGTTGTTTTGCTGACGAGCTTGAGAACTTGAAACCTGAAGAAGTATAATGCTGACCACATTTCCTTAGAACTTGGTTGAAACTGGATATAATGCTGACTAAATTTTCAAGAACTCAGTCGAAATTTCATATAGTGTTGATCGCTTTTTCTTGGATGAAACTGTATATAGTGCTGACCACACTTTCGAGAAAATCTGGAAGATTGAAATAGGTGGCGCAGATGTCGCCTCCAATCAGCTACATCAGCAAAAATTGTAACAAAAACTCTGTACTTTTTCATTATTTTATTGATGTACGATATCGTGTATAGCAAATACGGAATATATACCCAATAATACAATCGATTTTTTATTTATAACAGTTGAAAAACGAGCGAGAATGGATTAATTGTACTAGGAGCATATGTAGCGCGAGAAAGTGGCAGCTCTAGATGAAATCTGAGAGGCAAAGAAGGTGTACTGACTACGTTTTCATAGATGAAACTAAATATCGTGCTGACCAAGTTTTCTCAGATGATACTGAATATAGTACTGACAACAACAATCTCGAGAAGTTTGAAAGAATGAAATAGATGGCGCTGATGTCGCCCCAACTAGCTTTTGCTACATCAGCAATAATTGCTTATTTATTTGGATAAATGTTTAAAACTCGTCAGTCTGGTGCTGTCGCTTGGTGAGGTAAGATCTTCTCTACTCTAAGAACCTATTTTCCATTATATATTTGCGTAAAAAATATATCGATCGATTTGTTGTCAATTTCCAGTTGATTGGGACGAATGTTGGGTCACTGGATAGCTCTTGAGTAGGGTTCGAGAAAAGCCTTATCCTGCGAAATTATCTGATCAATAGTTATGGAGATATTCATCGATCGATAACCAATAATCAACCGATTGGCTTGGATGTTGGCTCACTGGATAGCCTGTGAGTTGTGTTCCATTAAATCCTTATCCCGCGAAATTATTGGAGCATTAGTTTCGGAGATATGAGCGATTGATTGATTTTCCAAAAATTTGGAAATTCTTAAAACTAGGCCAATCGCTTCGTGTCGCATGTCATTGGATAGCTTATGGGGAGTGCATTAAAAGTTGATTATCCCGCGACTTAATCTACCCATAATCTTCGACGATATTGGGGTGGGCCAAGTCAAAAATTGGTTGGTCAAATTTCATTTCGCGGTATCTGTTTTGGAGGACCACTACTATACAGACCGACCTTCACCCCCCTTCCACTATCAATATTTCCATAGAAATAAGGGTGGGCTAAGTCCTAATTTTGGGGTGGTGTCGAATTTCATATTCATCAACGATCCGCGGATGTTTACCATTACATGCATCAATATTTTTTTTTATTTATTTATGCAAATCTATAGTTAAAAGATGTGTTAATGAATAGGGTAATATATTAATAAAGGAGGTGGCTGATTTATATTCTATGTCCGCCATTATAATGGACTTAGAAAAATCGCCATCACCTCGCTTGACCAGTCGACTCCTCATTCGTCCAAGATTAGGATTTCACTAGCCACTCAAGAGACTAAAGGGTGTGTAGAGTAACCGTGATAAGTGACGCCTCGCTAGATTAGAGTACCAGCCCATCTTCACACCTTCTCTCGCGTGTCATCTGGAGCTGCCACTTTCTCGCTCTTCATATGCTCCTTATACAGTTTGTCCATTTTCGATTGTTTTTTCGGTTATTACAATTAGAAAATCAATTGTATTATCGTGTATGCATTATTTATTTGGTATACACGATATCGTGAGCCAATAAAATAATGAAAAATTTAAGTTTTCATTGAATTAGTAATCAATTGATTTCGCCACATTGCTTACTGATGAGCGAGAGAGAGAGAGAGAGAGAGAGAGAGAGAGAGAGAGAGAGAGCAGCTCTCAGAGCTACAGATTTCGCTGCATCTCTGATGAATCCGAGATGGTGTGAAAGTGAGGTGTCGCGATAAAAAAAGCTACTTGCTAACTTTTGTCTGGGAACCAGACAAAAGTGCGAAATTGCTTTTTTTATGATAATGCAGAAGAGGGAAGATGCTGGCTAGAGGTCTGAAAATCTCATCAGTCCTTGTCCAGCTCGCGAGCAGTCAACTCGTAATTTCAAATAAAAAACTTGTGTATAAAAATGCGTGTACTGCGGTTGCCGAAATCAATTATCGCTTCGAGCAGGGAAACTTGCCCGAAGTGTCTGCGCCGATGCCACCACCACCCGTTGATTTTTTAATTAACGCTGATCCGGATCAGGAGGTGGCCTATTATATGGCGTGTGGTGTTGTGAATGTGGCACCAATAATTAATTTTGTTGCGATCGGGTCGCCCCCGTTGATACCTACACCGCCACCGCTGTTCGACGGTGTATTTATCGGGGGCGATGATATAGTCGCCGCGTCACCATCACCACCAACACTACCATCGCCGTCACCATCACCACAGCCAGCACCGACGCCATCACCACCACCACCACTGGCGGATGATTCTGATGGTAGTGAATCTACCATCGCCGACAGTGGTTATTTCACCGTGAATAGTCGGGCTACGACGATTCAGGACAATAGTGGTAGTGACAGTGATAGTGTGGCAGGAGAAAACGCTGACTTTGATTTTGAAGTGCAAGAGGATTATGATGTACGCGAAATCGGAGTGCGACGGCTGATCGTGTTGGAACGCAATTATTGGAACGCGGTCATACGCATCGTGTGCATACCTCATTCAATAATCCTCGTCTCCCCAGACACGTCGATGTTCCACGCCGGGACATCGATTTTTGTTGTTGCTGCTACACTGCGTGTACTGAAAAACTTACAGACCAATCATAGGTCAAGTAAGTAACCATACTCTTTTGATTGTTGTTCGTCACTTGAGTGTGTGCTTAATTAAAATTGCCTTAAATTCTTTGAGAAATTTATTTTGATTGTTGTTCGTCAAATAAATGACTCTAGTTAATCGGCATCTAAGCTGGAGTTCTGAAGAGATTCGAGTCGAAAAAGAGGCCTTGGAGGCCGAGTCAGTTTCTAGTCGGCAAGAAACGACTCAAACCCTTAAGCTGGATGAAATCAAAGAGTTTACTGACGGCGATGTGGCCAATAAGTTCGAGTTGAATAAGTTTGATGAAGCTGGAAGCATGAAGCTTGATGCATCGGCTCTTACATTATTGGAGGCTAAGTTCGATTCTCGTTTACAAGGTAAACCTACTCCAATAATAAAATCACAAAAAGTGGTAAATTTAGATTTGGGACTGAATAAAAGCCGTCAGGAGGGGAAAATTTATAAGTTTGATGTAGATCCAAAGCTTGATTTGTATGCTGGAAAGTTAAATGATTCACAATTTGTGAAAAATTTTGATTTTATAAATTCCAGTTATTTTGGAATTAAGGGTCATTTGAATCCTAAAAAGTTTGA
The DNA here is from genome assembly GCA_018906965.1 of Philotrypesis tridentata. Taxonomy (NCBI): domain Eukaryota; kingdom Metazoa; phylum Arthropoda; class Insecta; order Hymenoptera; family Pteromalidae; genus Philotrypesis; species Philotrypesis tridentata. The sequence goes on along the minus strand of JACCIB010000433.1, from coordinate 140,671 downwards.
TTTATCACGAATTATAAGTTCTCATAAAACAAATCAATTTCCAGAGATACTGGAACGTCTAAAAGTAGCAGAAGCTATTATGAGCAAGTTCAACAACAAAAATTCAGGAAGAATGCAATTAAGTGCATTTTGAAGTTTTTGACGAACTTGCAAGTTGCAGACGATATGTAACTGATAAAATCGAATGGATTGATGGACACGTCAAACGATGAGTCGAAGATGAGGAGTTTGACGAACCTTAATCCGAAAGAGATGCACCAGCTCGAAATGTAAATGAATTACCAGCTCAAACTGAAAATGTGGCATCAGCTCGATCAGAAAGGAATTTGCAAGCTCGACCTCAAAATGACCCATCAGCTATATTTGAAATGGATTTAACTGTTCGACAACAAAACAATTTACCAGCTCAAAATGCGGGAAATTCTGTAAGTAACGAACATTTGTCCGAATTAATAAGAGCTGAAATACAAAAAGCTAGATTATCTCGAAACACTGAAAGTGTCGCAGATAAAATTAAAATAGAATTATCAAATTCTCAGCCCTCTTTTCGCAGAGATTATAAACTCATTGAAAGCTTAAATATAGATTCATTTCTAGATTTTTTTTTTTAAATTCTGAGTTAACTATTGCAGACTTATTATACGTCGTTGATTCAAATATAACATCTCGCGATTTTGATGAAACTAAGCTGGAAAAAGATAAAGTCAGAGTAAGAGATGTCATTATCAATCGTATTGATATGACATATTATGATAAAGTTTCTAATATAAAAGATCCAAAGGATTTATTAAATGAAATTAAAAGAATTAAAGAAAATGAAATCAATTTATCTACTGCAAGTTTGAGAAAACAGCTCCAGAACATTAAATAGAGACCGAATAAAGAAAAGGCTTCCGCATTTTGGGATAAGTTCGATAATATAGTTCGATTATATAATAAATTGCCCGATACTCCACCTTTGTCCGATGTAGAAATTTGTGATGCATTTTTTGAAGCTATCGTTTCGAATCTGCCACAAGTCAGAGAAACAGAGTTTCTAAATAAAAATGCAACAGGCAAACTGTTGTCAGTAAGTCAATTAAAGGACTATATTATACAGCAGGAAACAGCTCGAGAAACATCAACTGGAGGAACAATCCATGGCCAAAAGTTCGAATCAGCTGGAATAAAAACGTACCACGCGCAAAATATAAAGCCACACTGCTTCAACTGCGGTAATAAAGGGCATAGAAGCGAGGACTGCAAAAGGCTTGGAAAGATGTGCTTCAATTGTAAGCGATATGATGGACATATTCGAGTCAATTGCCCCTATAAGGGAGAACAGCTGGAAAATATTCTTCAAGAAAATGAGAATCAAAGAAGGTATGAAAATTCATTTTCTTTCCGGGGTGGTAAACGTGGAACTTATCGTCGTGGTGGTAAACGTAATGCGGATGCACCGAAAAGCAACAATGCTAAGAGATTTAAGTTCGATAAAGGCTCAAATCGTGGAAATTCGCGTGGAAAGAAAGGTCAAAACAAGCCTAATGAAAAGAATAAGGCAAACTCTGGTAAGTGTGAAGCTCTCTATGCGAACATGTCCGACGTTGTAGAATCTAGCGAAAATCAATTGATCAGATTTCTTGCAGATTCTGGTGCTACAGAACACATGACCAACTCAAAATTGATTTTTAGAACGTTTGATAATTCAAAACAGCTTGATATAAAATGCGAAAAATGACAATGATGCTGCAATTATGAAATCGGAGGGAGTTGGTTGTGTTTCTGGTCACATGAATAGCAATGATGTTTTATGCTTGAATAATGTAATTTATGCAAAATGATTGTCAGAAAATCTATTATCACTAAGAAAGTTTGTTGATAAAGGCTTGAGTATTTATCTTGACAATAAGCGAATAGATATCTTTGACCCAAAATCAAACACTGTTTTTGTTTCTGGAATTTATGAAAAACCGTTTTGGGTAATAGAATTGGAAATGGATAAAATCAATGAAACGGAAATTCCTTTAAAATCGCGTACAAGTAAAGTAATCGCCTACATTTCAATAAGGCGTCAGGAATATCCGTACAAAGCGGTTACATATACTAAACAAAATAAGCTTGAGGAGAAAATGAATGTTGATAATACGGAAAATCACGATCAGTCTAAGCTTGAAAAAGAAATTGTTGACAAAGATGGAACTTCTCAGCTGGAATATAATAATACTGATCAATCCGTTAATCAAACATTTAATGAACAAGTGCAGACCGATTTCAATACATCAGATAAAGAATTTGACAATAATGAGCCGAGCTCTGGTTACTCTAACTTTGAAAACACGTTGAGAGATAGAAAAATTTGCAATGTAAATAAGTCTGATGATATTGAAAACATAAATTACGAGTTCAGTGCGGGTAGTAGAGTTAATGGATTGAATACCAATAAAGCTATGTTATGGCATGTCAGACTTGGACATGCATCATTAAAGTATTTAAAAGAATTTCAAAGAAAATTTCCTGATATTAAAGGTATTCAAGACATTAAATTCGATAACTCTGTACTGGATTGTGAAGCCTGCATTGTTTCAAAATTCAATAAATTACCCTTTAGCTCGACTAGACAAAGAGCGAGTGAACCACTCCAAATTGTTCATGGAGATACAATGGGTCCTATTAGTCCTACGTCGCATCCCAAAAAATACAAATTTATATCTGTATTTATAGATGATTATTCTCGTTTGGCAATGGCATATCCCATGAAACATAAGACCGAAACCGCAAACTGTTTGGAGTTGTTTATAAAAAGCTCGAGAAATTTACTTGGTAAAGACTCCAAATTCTGTTACCTTAGATGATCAAGGAACAGAATTTACAGGTGGATATACGCTGGAAGTCTTGGATAAATTTGGTGCTGAGTTGCAACTAGCCAGCCCTGATACACCAGAACATAACGGTGTTGCCGAAAGGTTCAACCAAACTATCCAAAAGAAAACGAGATCTCTTATATACGATACTCGACTGCCTGAGAATATGTGGGATTTAGCTCTAAATGCGGCCGTGTATTTCTATAATAGGACACCTCACAGCTCGAATGATATGGTACCTCCTCTGCAAAAGTTCGAACCTAAATTGAAACTCAATTTAAATCAATTAAAACGCTTTGGAAGTATTGCATATATTAAGGTACAAAGAAAAACAGGGCCTAAGTTCGATCAGCTGGGAAAAAGAGTAGTTTTGATCGGATATAAACCGACTGGATACTTGTTTTTGAAGCCGGAAGAAGGCAAATACTACGAAAGTAGAGATGCTCGATTTAATGAAAAAATTGTCTTTGGTGACAAATACAACAAAAACAGTATCAAGGATTGGAATAACACACTGGAGGCAGTAACCAATGAAACAGGAATAAATAAGCTTGATGAAGACAAAACGATCTCTGAAATGGAGGGAGAGAAACGGAAACGAGAACGTCCGAGAAAACAGATTGAAATCGAGCCTACACCAAATTCAAACATGGTCGAATCCGAACTCCCACAGCTGGAATATAATGAAGTAAGTGTTCTAATCGCTAGAACACAAGGTGATCTAATTTCATACAAAGAAGCTATGAGCTCTGAAAATAAGTTCGAATGGCAAAAAGCCATAAAAAGTGAGTTGGAATCCATGAAGAAAAATGAAGTTTGGGAAATTGTTGATAAACCTCGAATAAAAGGAGGAGAAAAACCAAACATCATTGACTCAAGGTGGGTGCTAAAAACAAAAGTTGGATTAAACAATGAAATCAAATACAAAGCTCGATTAGTTATTAGAGGTTTCAAAGATCGAAATAACTACAACCTGGCTGAAATATATGCTTCTGTTTCTGGACTGGCACTCATAAGATCAGTGTTAGTTATAGTCAACAAGTTCAATTTTGAAATACAACAGCTGGATGTTAAAACTGCTTTTCTGAATGGAAAAATAGATTGTGAAGTCTATATGGAAATTCCTGAGGGAGTTGACTGCTCAGCAGAAATCAGAAATAAGAAAGTCTGCAAAATTCAACGAGCTCTGTATGGATTAAAAATCAGTCCGAAGAAATGGTATGAAAAATTCACTGAAACAGAAGTCAAGCTGGGACTACAGACACATAATTCTGAGCCATGTCTGTTCACTTGGCGACAAGGAAAGAATCAACTAATATTATTGGTTTATGTCGATGACATACTTATAGCCAGTAATGACAAAAGTAAGCTTGAAGAAATGTCGAAACTATTTAAGCTGGAGTTTGAAATGTCTGATCTCGGAGAACCTAAGAGCTTCCTGGGTATTGAGATAAATCGAGACAGAGAAAATCATGTCATGAATCTAACGCTGGAAAAGTATATCGACAAAATGTTAAAAAGGTTTGGATACAGTGAAGCACACCCACAAAGAACACCTATGGTCACAGCGCAAGTAATAAATCGTCAGAAAAGAGAAAGAGAGGAAGACGATAATCAGCTCGAGGAAAAATCTGGTAATACCAGATATAGGGAAATTGTGGGTTCACTATTGTATCTCGCAAATACTGTACGTCCTGATATAGCTTACGCTGTAAATGTTCTGAGCAGACATCAGATCAAACCAACTAAGCTGGAATGGTTAATGTATTTAGATGAGTGTGTATACACTATCTAATATGATTTTATCCCTCGGTAGTTTGTTATAATTCTTTTGTTGTTATTATCGATCCCTCCGAGGCAATGGTTTTGAAAGGGTTTTTAAAAAAAAATTAAAACTCCTTTCTTTTAAAAAACGACGTTTCGGCGATCATTGTCGCCCTCATCAGGAAAACTGTCAAAAATTTTTTATTATAATAAACATACAGACTTTAAAATGAACAGAATATTACATAGAAAAAGCGATATTTTTGAAACTTACATATTGGAGCACATTTGATTTGTGTACATCTCGATAATCCTTTCCCCCGGCTAGTTAACAGCGGGGGAAGAGAGAGACCGAGTGACACAGCTATTATTTATATACTTTGTCAGCTACTGTCTCGGAAGTGAGGAAGTAGCCGGCAATCGTCGCTTATATAGTGCGAAAAGTCTTTCGCGCGGTTTGTTTACATATGACGTCACGCATCGCCTCATCCTTTCGATGTATACAAATTTTGATTTTAAATCTTAAGCTGGTATATTAAATGTGTGTACACGTTATTGAGTTTTTGGGTATCCTCTTTCTTATTAATACCGTTATCTTGCAAATGTATATGCATCATTTCCGAGATCAATCTTTTATTTAAATTGTTTTCTTTGTCTTTTATCTTAAATCCTTCAAAATTAAAAGTATGATTGTACTTTTTACTATGCTCGGAAATGACACTGTCCTTAGACTTTCTATGTTCTTCAATAGTTTATTTAGTTTGTTCTTCAATTCTTTAGCTGACACTGACACATACAGTATAATTAAGAAAAATCCATTGTCAAAATTGCAATCGAATGTAAAGAAGCTAACAAATATGTGGAATGAAAATGGTTTTTTTGGTAAAAAATATAAAAAACAGTTTTTCACACAAACTGATACATGTCTACCAAAAGCGTACGGTTTACCAAAAATTCACAAGAAGGACCACCCTCTAAGACCTATTATTTCAACAATAGGCTCACCTACATATTTTTTATCAAAATATCTATTTAAAATCTTACAAAATAGTATTAAAAAACCTCGTTCATACATAAAAAATAGTTATGATTTTATAGAAAAAATTAAAAATGTAAACATTCCGAATGACCACTGTATTGTCAACTTAGACGTAAAATCGTTATATACTAATATTGATAAAACACTAGTCATGCAGAGTATTGAAAAAAGATACATACAAATAGCGAGAAAGTTTGAAATTCCACTTGACGAGATTTTAGATGCTTGTAGTCTACTTATGGATAACACATACTTCCAATTCAATGGTAAATTTTATAAACAACTTTTTGGTACACCTATGGGCTCCCCGATTTCGGGATTATTCGCTGACATTGTTATGGATGATCTCGAAACGGAGTGCATTTCAAAATTAACTTATAAACCTGTGTTCTTTTTCCGTTACGTCGATGATATCATTACTTGTATTCCGAAAGGAAAAGTAGATGAGACGTTAAAAATATTTAATTCGTATAATAGCAGACTCCAATTTACACATGAAATGGAGGTAAACAAATCCATAAGTTTTTTGGACGTATTATTGATTAATGAAACACATAAAATAAAAACTGATTGGTACACAAAACCAACTTTCTCTGGCAGATTTTTGCACTTTAATTCGCAACACCCGATAAGTCAAAAAATTGCCATGGTGTATAATCTAGTTGACAGGGCGGTGAAGTTATCGGATAAATGTTTTCATCAGAAAAACATTGATATTATAAAATGTCTATTATTCGATAATGATTACCCCCCTGTTTTCGTTGAAAAATACGTCAAAAAACGATTATCTGCAATCAGAATGATTAAAAAACCAGAGCAATGTGCAAAAAATAATACATATAACAATCACGTTAGCATACCATACATCGATGGTTTCTATGAGCGGGTACGACATTCATTTAAGAAAAACAACATTACGACCATTCCAAAAATACACAGTAATATGTGCAATATTATTGTGAAAGGAAAGGATAAAAAAGAGAAACACCTAGAGAAAAATGTTGTTTATAAACTTGGATGTAACGATTGCACGGCTACATATGTGGGCCAAACAAAAAGAAATGTGTGTACACGTATTGAAGAACATAGAAAGTCTAAGGACAGTGTCATTTCCGAGCATAGTAAAAAGTACAATCATACTTTTAATTTTGAAGGATTTAAGATAAAAGACAAAGAAAACAATTTAAATAAAAGATTGATCTCGGAAATGATGCATATACATTTGCAAGATAACGGTATTAATAAGAAAGAGGATACCCAAAAACTCAATAACGTGTACACACATTTAATATACCAGCTTAAGATTTAAAATCAAAATTTGTATACATCGAAAGGATGAGGCGATGCGTGACGTCATATGTAAACAAACCGCGCGAAAGACTTTTCGCACTATATAAGCGACGATTGCCGGCTACTTCCTCACTTCCGAGACAGTAGCTGACAAAGTATATAAATAATAGCTGTGTCACTCGGTCTCTCTCTTCCCCCGCTGTTAACTAGCCGGGGGAAAGGATTATCGAGATGTACACAAATCAAATGTGCTCCAATATGTAAGTTTCAAAAATATCGCTTTTTCTATGTAATATTCTGTTCATTTTAAAGTCTGTATGTTTATTATAATAAAAAATTTTTGACAGTTTTCCTGATGAGGGCGACAATGATCGCCGAAACGTCGTTTTTTAAAAGAAAGGAGTTTTAATTTTTTTTTAAAAACCCTTTCAAAACCATTGCCTCGGAGGGATCGATAATAACAACAAAAGAATTATGGAATGGTTAATGATTCAAAGAGTCTGTAGATATTTAAAACACACCAAGAGTAGAGGTTTAAAGTTTACAGGTAAGCTTGATGACATACAAGGGTTTTCTGATGCGAGTTTTACTGACTGTAAAAACTCACTGACGACCAGTAGATTTGTCGTGAAGTTGTTTGGAGATACAGTAGCTTGGAAAACGCATAAACAAAACTATGTTGCTTTGTCAACATGTCAGGCCGAATATTTGGCTATGAGCGAAGCATGTCAAAGCATGGTCGCTTTAACAAATTCCCTCAGCTTGATTATAGACTGTAAATTCTTGCCTATGACGCTCTGGTGCGATAATAGAGCAGCGATAGCTAGCTCTCAGGTAAATACCACTAATAAACTAAAACATATGTCCGAAGTTCGAGAACATTATGTTCGAGAATGTGAAACAAGAAATCTGATCAAAGTTAGCTGGATCGCTTCGAAAGATCAAATAGCCGATCTATTTACAAAAGCTTTACCGTTCGATTCACATTTAAAGCTGACTAACTTAATTCTTAATACTGACTTCAATAATGAATATATTCATCTTTACAGGAGAAACAATTTAGCTGGATCAGCTGGAAGTGCTCGGGAGGGAGTGTCAGGATCTAGAAGCGAGTAGCTTCAGCCTGCACCAAGCAAGCTCTTAGAGCCCCCCCCCCCCCACTCTTCAAGGACTGAGCGTTGAAGAGCGCCTGAACGGCTCTGTTGTTCAACGGACCTTGACCAGTGAACAAGCGCCACAAAAATTATATTAACTAACAGCTCGATTACCAGTAATAAATAAGTATATTAAGTAAATAAATTCATTGTCTTGTTTATTTACTTCTGCGGCACACAAGGACAAAACCCCAACAAAAATTAACTTTTTTCATCGCTAAATTGTTTAAATAAAAAAACAAGTGTTTTTCTTCATGTTGCCGTAGCTTAGGCAAAAGTAATTATTTTTGATCGAACTTTCACTCAAAAGGTCTTGACAGCTCATACTATATAAAAATGCTTGCCCGATCTCGCTAAGTTAAAATGGCGGCTTATTGCAAAATAGTTATTCTATTATTTCAAATGCATCTCTATTTGTCGCATATAACAATAAATCGATGCAACCACCTGCAATCGCTCGCTTATGGCATACTTAACAAACGCTAAAAAGAACTTTTCATCGAATTAATATTTAACAACATTTTTAGCAATAAATGTCGATTTCTGGCTTTGTATCTCGGTCAATTTTAAAGTTAGAGAAACGCGGTAAAATCCATCATAAAGTGTGTAAAAAACCATGAATTTTCATATAAAAACATTAAGATCGGACAAATAGGAGCCGAGATAACAATTTTTTTTCAATCACCGATTACGCCGAAACTACTTAATATTTTTAGATGAAATTTATCACAGTGCTTATTGAAGAAATACTCTACAAGATCATGTCTATCCAAACAGCAATAGATGCCTTGGTTCGGCTGAAACGACTGGTAAAAAAGGCAAAATCAGCGCGCACGGCCGCGCGGTTCGTCCGGTCGGGCCCGGTGGTGCGGGGAGCGCCACTGCGGCGGCGGAGAGGATTTCGTGAACCTTAATTGTAAATTAATTTTTTCGGCAACTAAAGCAGTAATTGCAATACTATTCGTTTCATTTAATGTGTTTTTTTCTCAGCTTTCTTGCTCTATTAATTAAATTATCATTAAATTAACAGAAATGCCTAAAATTGTCATTTTTTGCACAAATTTTAATATTTTTTTACCAAGCACATAATATACATAATTTTGAATCTAAAAATATTATTATCGTTACACCCGCATAACACATATATGTATATGTAAACTATCAACCGACTATTTATGATTTGAAAGTCGACTTTTGTATAACTTTTGAAAGGTCTAGTTTTATATAAAAATTATTATTTTGATTGTGCGTATCTTCGAAAATGTACACCCTTTCCTCTTAATAGTGACACCCTTCCCTCTTAAAAGTGGGAGATTTTGGGATAATATATACTTTTTTATGCCAAGTATGGGAAGATCTGAAAGTCAATTGTACTCTAGTTTTAAATATAAGGAACTCAAAGATTTTGTTGGCTTCTTGCATGCATTTTCTGGTTGTGAGACAACATCGGCATTTTTCAATCAAGGAAAAAATAAGTTTATGAAAACTTTACAACGTAATATAGAGTTATTAATGTGAAAAAAATTGCTTAACTAATTTCCTCTACATTCTTCCCTATATTTATATACGTGATTATAAAAATAAATGAGTAAATTAAAAAAACTGCCTTGTTACATATCTTTATACATTATATGAGTGAAAAGAGGTTGATGTCTCGAAGTTTTATAGAGATTTGTACTCGTTAGAGGCAAATTTCCAATTGTCACGTATTGATTTGCACTGCATTTATATATTTGTAATATAATGGGAAGGGTGTCACTTTTTAGAGGAAAGGTGTCACTTTTAAGAGGGAAGGGTGTACACTTTCGACGATACGCACAATCGAAATCATAATTTTTGTATAAAACTAGACCTTTCAAAAGTTATACAAAGGTCGACTTTCAAATCATAAATAGTCGGTTGTTAGTTTACATATACATATATATGTTATGCGGGTGTAACGATAATAATATTTTTAGATTCAAAATTATGTATATTATGCGCTTGGTAAAAAAATATTAAAATTTGTGCAAAAAATGACAATTTTAGGCATTTCTGTTAATTTAATGATAATTTAATTAATAGAACAAGAAAGCTGAGAAAAAAACACATTAAATGAAACAAAAAGTATTGCAATTGCTGCTTTAGTTGCCGAGAAAATAAATTTACAATTAAGGTTCACGAAATCCTGCCCGCCGCCGCAGTGGCGCTCCCCCTACCGCCACACCGCCCGACCGGACGAGCCGCGCGGCCGTGCGCGCTGATTTGGCCTTTTTCACCAGTCGTTTCAGCCGAACCAAGGCATCTACAGCTGTTCGGACAGACATGATCTTCTAGAGTATTTCTTCAACAAGCACTGTGATAAATTTCATCTAAAAATATTAAGTAGTTTCGGCGTAATCGGTGATTGAAAAAAAAATGTTATCTCGGCTCCTATTTGTCCGATCTTAATGTTTTTTATATGAAAATTCATGGTTTTTTACACACTTTATGATGGATTTTACCGTGTTTCTCTAACTTTAAAGTTGACCGAGATACAAACCCAGAAATCGACAATTATGGCTAAAAATGTTGTTAAATATTAATTCGAAGAAAAGTTCTTTTTAGCGTTTGTTAAGTATGCCATAAGCTAGCGATTGCAGGTGTTCGCATCAATTTATTGTTATATGCGACAAATAGAGATGCATTTGAAATAATAGAATAACTATTTTGCAATAAGCCGCCATTTTAACTTAGCGAGATCGGGCAAGCATTTTTATATAGTATGAGCTGTCAAGACCTTTTGAGTGAAAGTTCGATCAAAAATAATTATTTCTGCATAAGCTATGGCAACATGAAGAAAAAAACTTTTTTTTTATTTAAACAATTATCGATGAAAAAAGTTAATTTCGCACTCAGGAATACATGTACCTTGTAGGAAATTCAATTGTGAACAATTTTTATACTCAAGTTTTTCACGTAAAGTTAATAATAAAAAAACTACAAATGAAAAACTAAAAAAAAACGCATTTTTGAACTTTATTTTGCAATAATGACAATGTTCTGGGGCAGCTGCGAGGTAGCGAATTTAAGGTCATCATCAGTACACTAACACCTACCAGATCCAACAATAAAATTGCGAGTGGAACGAACTTACAGTTCCAATTCCAGGACTCCCAGACTAATACTAAAAGCAGAGAGTTAAGGGGATCAAGAACGTTCAAAAAGCAGTGATTTCGTATATTCGAAACCACTCCGAGGCTATTGTTACGATTGCTGTGAAAATTTGGGAAATAATTCATAAAGACGTAAAATTTACGGCATGACTGCAATATTTAAAAAATTTTGAAAAAATATTAAAAAATAAGTTCCGCTTTCCTAAGCTAGGCGATAAAAAGCGCTGCATTCGTACCATGCATCCGAGAAAATGCATTATAAAAGTTATTTGACGAAAAGAACGCATAAAAACCGAGTTTACCCGTAAACTAATTTATATAAGGTATGTAATAGTCACAAAAATATTAAGTTTTCGAGCGGCATGAAAGAATAAAACCGAATCTTCGTGTAGCAAACAAACTCTTCCGCTTTTACCTTTCGGAGGGGTAAGAAGAGGGTAAGAAAGAGGAAAAATGTTATTTCTTTGACAGGCAACAGGAGGCGCAGAATTTCATTTCTCAAGTCTTCCCGGAAGATCGGTAATGCAGCTCAAACAGCACGCGCGACCGGCCCGAGCAAGAATTTTTTCACCATAGATTTTCATGCCAAATTATTTCTACCCACACTTTCAGCATCGTGCATTTCACCGGGGATAAGTGCACATAGCCACTCGCTGCAAGCTGTACTACACTCTTAGTAAAAGATAGCGGCAACTTGGTACACGTGTTCACCACCTGATACCAAACGCTTAGACCGCGCGGCAGTTTATACTACTTGACCTGTGGTTAGGCCGGGATCGCAGGCCGTAGTGTCCCTTTTATGACGGTTCATTTAGATCGTTGAAATGAAATTCGAATTTGAATAAATAAGTTGGCTAACAAAAAAAATTTAATAGATGTAAACGATTTATAAAACTAGAAAAGGCTAACCGAATGTGAATGACAAAAATCGACTGGTAAGTACTTGATAAAGTGAGTGCTCAGATTTTCATGATTACACTAACAAAGTTTTGTTTTTCAATTTTTCAATATTATTAATTTTTATATAAAATATTATTCGTTTTTAAAATTTACTAATAATAACAAAACTTGAATCATAAAAATCGGATAATTTCACATTAATTAATTTAGGCCAAGCGCCCTAGCTTTTCATGGACATAAAAGTAGCTCGGCAACGGATACCGCGATTATATAGAGAAAGAGAAGCCCGTATACTTTTGGACACGAAATCTGTGCGGGAACGTTGTTTATTATTAATAATAAGATGCAAAAAAGCATTTTTTTTAAAGATTAACGTAAAAAAGTAAAGAGAGAAAAGTTGTAGCTGATTAAATTGCGAAAAAATTCATATATTGAGCGTCTCTATCCGATGAATGGACATGGAGGAAACCTCGGAAAACCGTGGAAAACACCACAAAATCGACGTTTTTTTAAAAATTGAAAACTCAGCCATTTTTTAACTTTTAAGGCTAAAATTTGAAATGAAGGAAAGGCTTTATACCTACTTTCATGTCCCCAATAACTGGAGTGATTTGAACAAGAAAATGTAGTTATTTAGATTTGCGAAAAAAGGGTTTTGAACAGATGAAAAACGAACTGAAACGTGAGCGAAAACGGCCGAGCGTGCGGCGTCGTAGCGCGCTTGTATATCTATATACACTTTCTCTGCCACCACGGCCGCGCGCTCGGCCGTTTTCGCTCACGTTTCAGTTCGTTTTTCATCGATTCAAAACCTTTTTTTCGCAAATTCAAAATATACACTTCGTTGTTCAAATCATAAAGTTTTCAACGCTGTATTCCAAATTCCAGTAGGACTCCCCAATTGCTCGTGCTCGTGCACACAAAAGTGCACTAAAATCGTACATAAAAAATTCAATTTGCAATTATGCAAAAAGTAATTGGCGCAGAGCTCCATTTTTTGGCGACATGAAAGTAGGTATAAAGCCCTTCCTTCATTCTAAATTTGAGCCTTAAAAGTGTAAAAATGGCTGAGTTTTCAATTTTTAAAAAAACGTCAATTTTGCGGTGTTTTCCACGGGTTTCCGAGGTTTCCTCCATGTCCATTCATCGGATAGAGACGTTCAATATATGAATTTCTTCGCAATTTAATCAGCTACAACTTTTCTCTATTTACTTTTTTACGTTAATCTCTTATTTTACGAGTTAAAAGCAAAAAACTAAAAAAAATGCATTTTTGCATTTTATTATTAATAATAAACAACGTTCCCGCACAGATTTCGTGTCCAAAAGTATACGGGCTTCCCTTTCTCTATATAATCGCGGTATCCGTTGCCGAGCTACTTTTAAGTCCACAAAAAAGCTAGGGCGCTTGTCCTAAATTAATTAATATGAAATCATCCGATTTTTATGATTCAAGTTTTGTTATTATTAGTAAATTTTAAAAACGAATAATATTTTATACAAAAATTCATAATATTGAAAAATTGAAAAATTTTAAGGAAAAATTTTATTTGTAGAGGTTGTGCCCTTAGGTGTGACCAGGTGTGACCCTCATTAGAACGCTCTAGCCAAGGGTCTGCCACTGGTGTCATAAAAGGCTTAGTCCTCTCTGTACGGGTACCCATATAAGACAGCATTAGAAAAAAATTCTACTCTCAATTTTCAAATAAACAATTTTTAAACAAAGGTAATTTTTGGCTTACGTCAGTTCATGTGTAATGATTACTTATAGTTACAAAACTTGAATCACGAAAATCGGAGCATTTTCACTGTTATCAATTCGCAGTCTGTAAGTGAAGATTATCAAACTAGTCTAATAATCTCAGGTAGTTACCATTCGATTTTTATCATTCAAATTCTGCTGGAATAAGCCTTTTCTGTAGAATTACATATCTGTTCATAAAGTATTTATTTTGCAAATTTTGAATTATTATGAATTGTTCACGTTCAGCCTCCGAGATCGCCCTTTACCCTCATAAAATTTTTGGAAATACTACCCATTTTATCACCCTAGTATTTGATGCCCAATTTTTTCTGCCCATACTCTCAGCATCGCGCGTTTCGTCGGGGACATGCGTAGGTAGCCACTGCATAGTAAGCTGTGCTGTATTCTCAGAAGGTGGTGAACACATGTTGGCCTGCCACGCATTGCTACCGTTGGTGTGCGTTGATCAGCCCGAACTAGTAGGAAAATGCAAAAAAAACCTTCAGCTAAGGAAAGATAGAAGATGGCACCACTCGTTTATGCTAATTATTAAAATAAACTAATATTTTGAAACTTTTATCCATGCTTGAAGATAAATTTTGTTTTTTTATGTGCAATTACGTTTACGAAATTCGTCTAACTTTAAAAGAACAATAGTTACAGAGGAAACTGTAATTTTAAGTTATCGACACATAGCTTCGAGATTTTTGAAACGTTCTTGATCCCCTTAAGGTTGTAACGGGGCGGAGGAAGATGGAATTAGAACACATAAAAGTAAAGCAATGTGCCGGGACCAGGAATCGATCCCGCGCACCTGAGATCTCTAGGCGCGTGCTCTACCACTGAGCCAACAACGCACTGTCATATGTCCCGCGCCGACTAGCTCATACGGGCGCACCCCGCCCGTTACAGCCCCCCTCAAGAAGTGAACCAGGTCTTCGTTCAACTTCTTCACACAGCTAGGAGGCGCACGTGGACGCGTCCATCACACTGCGACCTCCCAGAAATTCCTTTCTTGCAATCACTTTAACTCCGGTCCAGCTCGGGCCTTAGGCTAACGCAAGCTGCCGGGAATGCGATTACAGGAATCTGTTTGAGGAGCGTTACCGATACTCAAACCATGTGGGTTATTGAGTTGGGCGCCATTTGTAACGGGGCGGAGGAAGATAGAAGTAGAACACATAAAAGTAAAGCGATGTGCCGGGACCAGGAATCGATTCCGCGCACCTGAGATCTCTAGGCGCGTGCTCTACCACTGAGCCAACAACGCACTGTCATATGTCCCGCGCCGACTAGCTCATACGGGCGCACCCCGCCCGTTACAAGGTATATAGGTAAGCTTGATGATATATAAGGGTTCTCAGACACTAGCTTTGCTGACTGTAAAAACTCACTGACTATCAGTGGGTTTGTCAATAAATTGTTTGGAGATACTGTGGCTTGGAAAACTCACAAACAAAATTATGTTGCTTTGCCAACTTGTCAGACCGAATATGTACCTATGAGTGAAGCATGTCAAAGCATGGTTGCATTAACGATTTCACTCAGCTTGATAATAGAACACAAGTTTTTACCTATGACGCTCTGGTGTGATAATCGAGCAGCAATAGGTAGCTCTCAGATAAGTACTACAAATAAACTAAAATATATGTCCGAAGTTCGAGAACATTATGTTCGAGAATGTGAAGCTAGAAATCTGATTAAAGTTAGCCGGATTGCGTCGAAAGATCAAATAGCTGATCTGTTTACTAAGCCTTTACCGTTTGATTTGCATTTAAAGCTAACTAACCAAATACTTAATTCTGATTTCAAAAACTAATATACTTCTTATTGCAGGCGCAAATAATTAAACTCAGCTGGAAGTGCTCGGGACGGAGTGTTGAGCTGAAGCGAGCAGCTTCGAATCGAGCTTCCCCTCTCCTGACGGTTGGCGAGCGGGTCGGCGCTGCCTTGACGAGATTGTCCCCGCTCTCACTCTCAGTTGCCTTACGACAATCAGAAATGCCAGAGAGTTTTAGCCCTTATTGTTTATTAAAGTAAAATATAAAACACTTTGATAGAATAAAGGTATAAGCTCGATTAAATAATTTATAAAATAAATTATTGTGTTTTTATTTTCAATTTCCTCCGCGGCACATTGGCAAAACCTCAACAAATATTGTTTCAATACTTTTCATAGATGAATTTTATAGAAAATTTTCTGTAGACTACTAGAAAATGATGATTTATTCGACAATATTTATTAGCAATAAATAATATTGTTTGAATACTTTCGATACATGATTTCTATAGAAAATTTTCTGTAGCATACGATAAGAAAGTCCATTTTACAAGAAAATACCATTTTAATTTTCGCGTACCAATTCACTAATGTCTACAAATAGTAAAAACAAGATTGATTAAATTTTATATTCTTATTATTTTGTATGTTGTATAAAGCATTTTACGGTAAACAGTTTTACAAAAAATCGCTTTGACACAAATTTATTAAATTTATTAACAGGAGAGACGATACATATTCAACTTACCGACTTACAGACTGAACCATATGAGAGCTCAAGTAAGTGGCGACAAGTATATAATCCTGTTTTACCTGGCTCACACCAAGAAAACTATTTTTTTTAAAATAAACACTGTACATTTTCAAATTCGCTATGTAGTTTTTAGTTATTAATTTTTATTAAGTGAATTTATTTTATAATTACTAAGTTATATAAAAAATATTTAATATATTTAATAGTTTATAAAAGTTTTAGTATTTGTAATTAAAAATTTTAATTAAAAAGTGAATATATAAATGAATTTATTTTGACAATTAAAAAAGACAATACAAGATGAGTCCAAACTCAAGAGGTGGAGTACCTGGATCATTTTCATATGGAAAACACACATTTGGAACAGCGAAGAGAAAAGGAAAGTTTTTTCATGGCAAGAAGCAAGGAAAAAATGAGTCAGCGAAAACACTTGCAAATTATTGGTAACCGCCATTAAGACCATCGAGCTCCAATTCAACATCAAGAAACCATCAGTAACCACATACAAGTACAACATGTAGCACTTCTAGAAGTGTACCTGATGCACTTCCATCAATATCTGGAACACAGCAGAGAACTGATCCTTCATCAAGATCCAGACAGAAATTAAAAGGAAATTACATACAAACTGGTATTGTCAAGAATAGAATATTTGATATTTCTTTGCCGTTCCCAGGATTACAGGAACTTTTGGCCTGTAAAGCTTGTGGTAGGCATGTTAAATATGATGAAATCAATACAAGAGGTCTCGGCACTACACTATCTGCCATTTGCACCGGATGCCACAAAGCTGCTTTCATTGAGTCCAATAGAAAAATTAGTAAGCAACGTAATGCATATGACATCAATAGACGTTCAATTTTAGCCATGAGACTCCTTGGGCACGGTCATACTCGTTTAAATTCTTTCCGTGGAGTAATGGATTAACTCCAATTTCTCATAGTAATTTTGATATAATACATCAAGATTTAAAAGCAGCAACTAAATGATGCCGTGCAGAATCGCCATCTCACGGCCATCCTTGCTGGCCTGCAGCAAGGTGCAGTGAGATTGTTTCGGGTGATAGTTCTTGGAGGAAGCGAGGCCACTCTTCCCTTCAAGGTGTATCAGCACTGATACGCTATGCAAGTGGAAAATTGATTGACGTGTCTCCCAAACAATCCCTTTGCAAAGTCTGCAAAAATCATCCTCAAGACGACACTGCGCAGTACAAAGACTGGTTCGAGTATCATCAAGATAGCTGTTCAGCCATTCACCAAGATAATTCTGGAAAGATGGAAGTCGATGGCATTGTTGAAACGTTTCAATGATCTGAGACAATCCATGGAGTGAAATACAAGAAATACATTGGTGATAGCGATTCAGAAATTTACAAAGCTCTTTGCGATGCCCAACCGTGTGAAGAAGACTTCACGATTCAGAAGAAAGAACGTGTTGGACATGTACAGAAGAGGATAGAAATACGACTAAGAAACCTGAAGAAGAGCTTAGCAGGAAAAAAGCTACCTGATAGCGTAGGCATTGGTGGGAAAACCGCCTAACTGCTCTGCAAAATTAATCACTTGACAAAGTATTATGACAATGTCATTTGAAGCCATGATTATTCAGTTAAAAAAATGTCGCATGCCATCTGGGCAATATTTTTTCACAAACAGTCAACTGATCAGGAGCCCAAATACTACCTTTGCCCAGTGCGAATACGAAGTTGGTGTAAATGTCAGGTAGCCAAAGCCAACAACAACCTGAAGAACTTTCACCACAAAGATTCCATTCCTCTTGCTGTTATGGACGCAATTGAGCCAATTTACAAAATCTTGACGGATCCTGGCTTGCTTGATAGATGTGTTGGAGGCTACACACAAAACAACAACTAGAGCTTCGGCCAATCTGTTTGGAAGATCATCCCCAAGCAGAGTTTCAGTGATCTTGCAGTTTTGGAAATTGGAGATTACATTGCTGTCTCGTCATTCAATAACGGCAAAGCTGGAATCCTGGACATCATCAGCAGGCTTGGTACTCAACCTGGATCATCTGCAATCAACTCAGCCAAGAACATGAATGAAAGAAGATGAGAGATGAAAGAACATGGTCCGACAAGAAAACAGCAGAATTTACATTGCTAGCACGCCAAGCTCGAAGGAAGAGAAATAATCCAAATGGTGATTGTTACAGAGATGGTGCACATTGAAACCAGAGATGACCAGAGAGATTGACAGAGAGCGGGGTTTTCGTACGACAAATTCCGAACGAGCTGCCTCGAGGAAAATACGCACCTCCAGATGTTGCGAAAAGTAAGAGGGCAAGGGGGCTGGGGTAAGAGTTATAAAAACTGCTACAAAAAAAGGCCTCAGTTTCGGACCTTGGTGCAGTTTCCTCCGAGGCTTCCTCTGTCCTGCGCTAATCCCCTTGATGACGGTCAGTTTTGAAGAAAGGATGTATGTAATGAATTTGCAAGATATAAAACTTAAAATTATCCGATTTTCGCAATTCGAACTTTGTTTTAATCGTTGAAAAATTTTTGAATTCACGAAAATATATGATTTTCGAAAATTTGAATTTTTAAAAAGTTTGAATTTCGTGTAGGTGAATGAATATATGCATCTCTTCGAGCCAATTTCAAAATTTATTTCTTAGATCACCAACGTTTCAAACCGTTCCGGTTCCTCTTCAGAGCTAAAAGCCCATTTTTACAAATTCGACATATATAGGCGAAACCTATCGCCCCCTAAAAAATAGAGAACCCGAACACAAACTTTATATAGAGAAAGGTGATCTGTCCTCTCCGATTGCGGTCCATGCATTAGAGACTCGACATACTTTCAAATTTGATGACATCAAAATTATTGATAAAGAACCGTGAATCTTCCGTAGACGGTTCTCTGAGATGCTACATATTCATTATTTCGACAACACACTTAACAGAGCAGAGGACACTTGCCACCTAAAGGCAAGTTACAAAAATATTATTTCTAAATTTAAATCTAGTCCGCGCAAGTAATAATGTTTGAATTTTTCGACTAAATACGGAGGCTTTGCGTCGGTCGCGAGATATGCGTATCACAGCATGCGAAGAGAGGTGGCATACCGCTCCGTGCTCTCTAACATAGCCAACATGTGTTCAATAATGATTGGCTGGCGGGCCGGAGCGGCACATCCCGGTGGGAAGACCGGGAGTCCGAGTTGCTAGGCAACGCTTCGGACATACACATCGTATAGATGTGTGATAGAGAAGCGTTTGAACTCGCCGCACGGGATTTCGGCCTTACCGCATGGTAATATAAAGCCACCTCTTAGACGTATGATTGCCGTGTATCACTCGATCCAGACACTGAGCTCTGATAGCAACAATGTATTAGTTACGTATATAATTTACGTTTGTGTTCAATTTTCTTAGATATAAAAGGGCAAGTCGTTTGGATAAAAATTAGTCGAGCGTTGTTCTCCTCCGGTGCCGCATTAACAGCCAGCGGCACCGGCAATTGTTTGTAAAAGACGTCTAATTGTCTGGTTAGATATAGAAGGTTATAATATAGAAAGTTTGAATTTCGCTTGCGTCAAAACTGACCTTCATTAAGGGGATTAGCGCAGGAGAGAGGAAACTGCACTGAGGTCCGAAACTGAGGCCTTTTTTTGTAGCAGTTTTTATAACTCTTACCCCAGCCCCCTTGCCCTCTTACTTTTCGCAACATCTGGAGGTGCGTATTTTCCTCGAGGCAGCTCGTTCGGAATTTGTCGTACGAAAACCCCGCTCTCTGTCAATCTCTCTAGTCATTTCTGTTGAAATCAGAACCCTGCATCTCATTGACATACACTAAACATATACGCTTAACTCTACATCACACTTCTTATCACATATAACACAAAAACTGCATCACTATACTTATATTGAATCACATAAAATCATATTATTTTTTTCATTTTTCCTTATAAACCTGAATCACATGCAAACCATGCGTAACCACAGTCTCTTTTTTCATACATGCAGATTACAAATATAACAGCAAGCTAATCAGCTGATGATTAGTAGCGTTGTTTGCTTTCCAGTAGGACCTACTTTTTATTCAGATTCACATCTGGATAAGTTTCTGTATAACCTTCAAATTGGTGCTCTTGTAGAGTATTTATATGAAGCAAGAACACTTCTGGTGAGTAGATAATAATTATTCCTATAATATTCAGTATAATTTACTTTATTGTATATGTGAATAAGTGTAATACACTGTATTCAAATGGCTTTATCCCTCGGTGTTTTAGTAATTAGTTTTATGAACTTTGTCAATCTCTCCGAGGTAAACTTTGTAGGAAAATGGTGAAAAAAACTTACACCATTTCTTCCTTTTTCAACGTTTCGGTGAACATTGTCACCCTCTTCAGGAAAATGTAAAAGGCGCACAACAATGAGTCTATCGAATGTTCTCTTCCCCGGCCCGTCGTGGCGGGGGAAGGAGGAGCGGGAAGCGACAATACGTTGTTTTGATTCCGGCTTCCTCACCTACTGTTTTGATAATGACTTTATTATTTATCCGTAGCAATTTCAGTATTTTTGTCATGGTGTATATATATATATATATATATATATATATATATGCGTCACCCAGTCTTACCTTTAGCTTCTATACTGCTACCTCGACGTAGCTCCTCGGCAACCTGCGTATTAACGTTTACGCGACCAAATGCAGCGTGTACAAATGTGTGATGCGCCCGAGCATCACACTTACTGTGCAAAGAATAGTTCTTTTGGGTTCGGAAATCAAGAAGACGAAGCGATGATACGGGAAATAAATACGCGGTTATTTATGCTAAAGAAATGAGTTGGAGACTCGTATATTGTAAAATCAAGAAAGTAATAATCCGCATAGACAGTCGCACGCGCGACAGCGGAGAGATTCTCGCACGTTCTCAATCAAGGAAGAGACGAGTATTCTGTGGTCGAGAATACTCGTCTGTCGGCGACCTTGTCGAGGAAATGTTCTTACGAGATTCGACTTACTATTAGCACGAGGTGTGGTCGCTTCTCGATACTACCACGATCCGTTAACTCTGCTACGGGTATCTCGCTCGGGTGCTGTCGATTGGTACAGAGAAGGCGTCCCTTCTCCTGCAATCCGGGTGTTGAAGACGAACACAGCCTAGAGCTCCTCCGTGGACGAGTCGATCTACCTCGGGCACTAACGGTGGCCTCGCAAACGGTGTACCTAACGCACGAGGTACCTACCAGCACAGTCAAATCGAATCTGATCTATTCGGCGCGCGGGCCTTATCCTATTCTTCCCCCGCGCATCCCTCACCATAATACACGAACGAAGCTTGCTGCTACGTTCACATCGTGCGACATAACGAGCGCGCGCTGTTCGAATAGCGCGGTCTAATCTCTCGTTACACCCCCCTTCCAGACGCTGCGTAGCTTATGAAGCAGCTCTACACATACGTCGCACGATCTTACAACAATTCTAACTACTAGGAATCAATGAACGATTAATCGTAGACAAATCACAACACACGCCGACGAGTACGAGTATTACGTGGTGATACGCTTACCATATCTTCCGGTTCACATTTTCTCGAGCTTTACGGACGCCCCGGTCGACGCTTGACCTCGCAGACGTCAATTACGATTATAGCCAAATTATTCGCGTTCGACATATCAAATGTCGACGCCTCACCTAAACTACCGCATTGCTGACCGTCAGCACTCGACGAAATATTCTTTTTACGGAATCGCACTCTCTCTCGCTCGCATCAGGCGGGTCGCTCTTCGCCTCTTCGTAACGACATCCCTTGGTGGTCGAGTTTCCTGCCCTCATAGAATTTCTTGAGTTTCAATTTTTCTCGCTCGAAATTTGAAAAGGAACGAACATCTTTCCTTCATTGATACTCAACGGTGATGTAACCTTCTTCTCATCACCAACCTGTCCTTCTTGACTACCAAAACCAATTCTCGAGGTGTGGGATTCAGATATCCTTCCGACGATGCAAATTGTAGAAAAATCCGGGACATATGCTACTCAGACTTCTTCAAATTATCCCATCGAATAGAAATCATCGATAAACAATCTTTAACCTTCTATTACCAGCTTTAACCAACAGCAGATGTTCAGTTACTATCGCTTACGAGTTGCATCTTAAAACTAAATTATTTACTTAAAAGTAAATATCCTTAAAAGTAAGATATTTACTTAAAAGTAAATATCCTCCTTCTAAAACGCCTAGAATCGAAACATTCGATCCTAGCCTCTATCCACCAAATTCTGGCGATTTTTTCCGTCTAGTGGAGTAGTACTCACCTCCACTCAACTCTCTGGAATTCATCAATTCCTGAGTATAACTCAACTATAACTCTTGATCAATTCTAGCAAAACCACTGTTTATAACTACAGCGTCACTCGTACCAGATCGTAACTCTCAATTCCAAGTTGACACACTGCAAGTACTTTTCAACAGTCATACTTATCTTGCACGAATGATCTAGGCGTGCACTCCCATCATTCATGCTGACAGTAATCTGTATTGAAAAATATATTAGCGTTCGCGAAAACAGGGTTAACACGCCTGCTCGCTAGCGGTAATACCGAGGTCTTTTCAGATAACCGCGAATACATCTTAACCTCTTTTATGCACCCGCTTTTTTTTATCCCTGGGCAGTTCTTTCTAATATGCCCAGGCCTCTTACATTTATAGCAGAGCAAGTTCTTCTTCTGCTTTATACCTTTACTCTCGGACGATGTCGAAGCTTGAAAAACTTTTTCCTCATTCTTATGATGTTCATTCGCTCTACGAATCTTCTGCTCCAATTGCTTCAGCTTGTCTTCAACAATTCTCTCAATTGTCGCTAGCCACTGAGCATCTGGCTGGGCCGGAATGACGTCGACCGCAGCTACCTTCGTACTTACAGAAGTCTTGGGTCTGACCCATGTTGGTAATCTGTATTCCAGATTTTCCAGCATTGTCCGCTCTGGCGGAGATGGCGGACGATACTCCTTACATCTTGCAAGTACCGTTTCTGCTTCTTCGACAATCTGTCCGCTGTCACGAGGATACGATTTTCTAAAAAATCCTCTACTAGATGCCTTTGACGATTCGACGACGGACAAACTGATCTGTCCTCAACCTCTCTTCTGCCTCCAGGTTCTTCAACTTTAATTGAACTAAATATTTCCTTCGATCTCCCTGGAGTCTGCGCATTTGGCAAATCCAATGTTACGGTTGGTGTTGTAACACCCATCTGTAGACTTTTCATACTATACGCCTTAACAACTGGAATGGTGGCACGAGCTGAAGCTACTTGCTTTCTCAGCTCCATAATTGTCTTCTGCATATTCATCATTATTTGCCATAAATCCGGCGGTAAATTATACTTTATACCATCGATTCCTGTCTAGAAGTTCAACTCTTGTTTAGTTGTAAAATTCTCACTAGACTCTTTCGCATGACTTGCATCGGCTTCGTTATCCTGCAATACATTATTTCTTCTCACACCGACAACTTCATTTAGCAACATGTAGCAGAGTGGATGTCGTTCACCAAACACAGACAAGGCCTGTAACTGCGCCTGCCTCCATTGTACGCAGGTATTATATATAAATGACATGCGTGCCTCCACCCTTTCAGTCCTAACCGCAACTGTCTCGCCTTCGGTGGATGGTACAAAATTTTCATCTATGTACTCTCCTCTCAACCAACTATACAAACGATGCATCTGCTCTTCTAACGAACCGTCTAGTCTAAGTTTCATCTCAGTCAATGCTTTCAGTCTATCTTCTGCTTTTAAACTCAATACGTAGTCCGCAATATCGTCAAACCTATCGTCAAACATCTTAAGTTTCTGCGCTAATTAATTTCATAGGAAACGCAATAAATTGTGTGTGTACGCATGCGCAATCCCTGACTACACCCAAAATTCGCACGCATGCTTCCGGTCGAAAAATAAAAAAAAATAAAACCCAATAATTTCTATTATTAAAGAAAAAATAATAAAACAAAAATTTACTCTGCAACCTACTTTATCGACCAGGAACACTTACCACACCTGCAAATCTAATACACGTGAGTGTTCTTCCTTTTCACATAAATCCCCTATTAAGGAAGACCTGTATCGTAAACGCGAAGAAAATGCCTATCTTCGCATACACACACAACCATACGCCGCGTGAGTACGAGTTTCCCCCTCTTTGGCAGTGAGCAAAATTCAAAACTGCTGTATACTCGACGCGCCGCGCGCCGAGCTCCACTGTACACACTACTACAGCTAACGGCTCGCTCGACTACGAGCTTGCCTCTCCCGCGCAGCAAAGTACTGCGCTGGGCATTAAACTTAACCGAAATCAATGCTCAACACTACCAAGTTTTCAAAAGGTTCGCTAGCTGGGATCGAAATCCAAAATGTGTGAAAAAGTACCTTAAAACAATACAAAAACATGTGCCAAAGCCCAGAATTTCTGAATTTTTTTACTAGTCCATTCCTGTTTCTACAAATAATTATATATACCAAAATAGCTGAAAATCAATGAGAATCCCATGTGGCGTCTATTATTATAATAGGCGTATGGATTCAATTCATCATAAACATTTGTTTAGGCTAAATTCTCTTATAATTTAAGAAATTACAATATTACTTGACTAAAAATAACATTAAAATATTACATTATTTAATCAAAATAGCTAAAAACGATCAAAATCCCTTTTGGCATCTATTATCACAATAGGCGCAAATAATTCTACAAATAATATTTTAATGTCATTTTAAGTCAGGTAATTTTTTGCATTATAAGAAAATTTAGCCTAAACAAATGTTCATAGTGAATTGAATCTATGCGCCTATTGTAATAATAGATGCCAAAAGGGATTTTGATCGTTTTCAGCTATTTAGATTAAATAATATAATATTTTAATGTTATTTTAAGTCAGATAATATTGTAATTTCTTAAATTATAAGAGAATTTAGCCTAAACAAATGTTTATGATTAATTGAGTCCATACGCTTATCATAATAATAGACGCCACAAGGGATTCTCATTGATTTTCAGCTATTTTGGCATATATAATTATTTGTAGAAACAGGAATGGATTAGTAAAAAAAATCCAGAAATTCTGGGCCCATATATATATATATAAACAATAAATATTTTTTCGGCGAAATAAAGTGAATGTATGAATGAGAAAAAACTTATTTGGCAAAAAATGTCTATTTTATAATTTAAAATAGAATCTTAGTTTAAATAATAAAATAGTTCTTTTTTCATTATTTTTCATTTTCTGTTGCAGAGAAGCTGTTTGGGCCCTGATCTTCATCAAAAATTACAGAAATGAATAGCGTACAACTAGTTTTCAACGAAATAAGGTGATCCTGATGCTGAATCAAAATGGTAAGTATATTTTATTCGACTAAATATATAACAAAACTTTAACTGCATTTTTCTCAGTTTTTGTTCTTTTATGGATTCAGGTCACTTGCCGTAAGGTTTCTCTGCCATTGATGGACCAATTGAGCTCAAATTTTAGAGAACCCTTTGGAATCGGTTTTTTCCCAGAATAAGTAAAACAGAATTAAGAAAGATAAGTAAAAAGTGGATGTTACGTATATCGATATACGTAATACTATAATTACTAATATTTTCAACATAATTGTAGCTAAATATTTAAAATTGTTGCTTTTCAGGAATCCGTTGCACTTATTCTAAGGAGATTCTCATTGGCAAGATTTTACACCCTGAATGAAGCTTTTTCAACACCCGGATCCTGAAATATCATACGGCAAGAAAGTAATAATACATAAAATCACTATTTTATAACTTATTTATTATATAGAGTCATCAGTGATATACATATATATTTTGCTGGTGAAAGTGAAGTATTTTATATATATATACTAATCAGAAAACATTTTTTAAATGTAAAATTAAAAATAAAATTTTTTGTAAATCTACCAATATTTTTTTTCAGGATTTAGCCGAGGCCTGATCCCTTAATGGTATTTTATAGCTAAAAATAAAATAATAATTATCGTAACCAATTGATAGTCAAGATTTATTAATGATTACCGTTATTGGCACCCCTTACTATTATTAAATACACTTTGAGCTGTTTGAAAGCATGAAAAATGATACCCCAAACAGTCAACATAAGAGTCCCATGTTGCTGTCATTCACCCGTGCACCTAAAAGCAAACAAGAAACAAAGAAAATGCTCTTTACGGATACTTAATACTTATTAGTTTACAATACTTATCTTAATAATTGATGTACTCTGCAGTAGCTCTTGAACTTTAACAACACCATTCAGGTTATAAGCTCTGCTAGTTGTCACATCAGCTAGCAGACAAACTGCATTGATGTGGTGACTTGAAGGTTGAATGAAAAACAGCTGTTTGTCTGCTTCACAGGAAATTCTACTATAGCGATCACATAGTAATCTTCATTATCGACCCGATGCTACCAAGAAGGCTTCTGGTTAGCGTAGCAAATTCAAATTTGTTGAATGCCTTTAATTTAACACATTGAGTTTAATAATAACATAAAATCACACAGGAAAATTCATATTTTACGAAAATAGATTAATAACTTTTTAAAAAGCTTTAAAATATCTTTGAAAAAAATGTTTATAAAACTGTTTTTATGTCGCATTTTCAGTAAGATGTTCCATGAAATTACTCTATAAGAAGCGTCGCAGAATCGTATATGTAAATAGTATATTTAACCTAATTAGTACATATAAAATCCTCCATTTTTCGAAAATTTGCTAGAAAAATATAGTTATCACTTTTTTTCCGTACCTTCGAGGGCAAATTGGTTTCCTAAAAAGCGGATTTCAGGACCATATTCTATGGAGTATTAACTGTGAAAAAAGTGGATAAACAAAATTTTCATTTTTAATTTTACATTAAAAATATTTTTTTCTACTGAAAGTATACATAAAATACTTCATTTCTACCTGAAAAATATATATTTGGGGGCACTAGTGTTTAGTGATGAGGAAGAAGAAAGAATCCTTGGCAAGATTTCGGACTACGCGTGCTCGAGCTTCACCACGGCTAGGGATGTGCGTTATAGGCTCTGGCTCGAGAGGAACTGACGTGCCGTGTCCTCGGACCTTGACTCGTAGGCTCTGGCTCCGCCCTCGGTTGGCTAGGTCGCCTCCGAGTAGTGGACGTATGCACTTACTCGACCGAAGTCTCGTTGGAGTAATTAGTGTAATTGCCTCAACGTCCGACGCCGAGCTCGGCCCGGCTCGCCCTAATTAGGTGCCGAGGGAAACCCAGGCAGCTGCTTCCGTCGGGGAAATCCCGACCGATTTAGTGACCTGAAATTATAAAAAAATAAAAGCTGATAAAAATGCAGTTAACTCTTTAACGTTACAATTGCAATTTTTAGTTTAATTCTCTGCCAGAAAATGAAAACTTGTAGGAAAAATCTGCAAATGCGTATACGACTATTTTTGGGCAAGCTCTTTCGATTAGCATGGGTTAGAAATCTTAAAAATTCAGAGAAACCACTTAATTATTAAATTTATTTTAAACAAGTGTTTTTTTTTAAAGGATGTTTTTATTTTTAAACGCTATTTTCACATTGAAACAGTTGCTCTTGTGTCCGTGAAACCTTTATAAATCGTGCACTTTTACGTTAAAAATTAAAGTTACATATTTGCCGAAATTAATTTCAGCTTGACGGATTTAAGATGGTACCCGAAAAAAAATTTTGTAGGGAAAACTTTGATTATTTTTTGACTCGCGTACAATAGATTTTAGCAAAATATTTTTTAGAATAAAAAGTGTTGAAAATTGCTCAAAGATTACGTATGAGTTTTTTCAAGTTTTGAAGACAAATTTGGGTTTTTGCAAAATTGGGCAAATTTTAAAAACCTAAAAACGCATAAAAATTTTTTTTGTAAAAGTTAAAATTAATTACGTCAAGTACATAACTTATAAATTCAACGTAAAAATGCACGATTTGCAAAGGTTTCACGTACAAAGAGCAGGTGCTTCAATGTAAAAATACCATTTAAAAAATAAAAAATCCTTTAAAAAATCACTATTTTTTAAATAAATCTAAAAATTAAGCGGTATCTTAAGTTTTTCAGATTTCTAACCCATACCAATAGAAAGAGTATGCCCAAAAATAGTCGAATACGCATTTGCACATTTTTTCTACAAGTTTTCGTTCTCTGCCAGAGAATTAAACTTAGTGTTCTAAAAATTGCAATTGTGACGTTAAAGGGTTAAGGGGGAGAAATACCTACCCTGAAATCTAAAATATTTTATAAGCATCTAATCAGTTCATTACTTTTCTATCTTTTATCTTATAAAAACACAAAGAAATTTCTATATTTTAAGCCTCTTTTAACCATAAGAATCTCTTGTATAGAGAAAAGTCAAGAAAATTGTACCTAAAATATTATAAATTCAAAAAGTCCTATGCGCATACAGAAATATTTTTAGATTTAGATCTAGATTCTATAGAAATTTGAATTGCTTTCTTCCCTATAACTACCCTAGTAAAAAATATTAAACTTTCATTTATACAAAAACATAACTTTTCAGCATTTTGTTACAAACAAATATATTTGACTTAGAGTTGAATGATCACAGCTTTATGACAAAGCATAAATCTCTTGTTTATACTGAAAAGAATATGTAGTATTAATTTCAAAATGGTTTGACAAAATGCGCATAGAGCATGTTTCGATAATAAATAATAATCTTGAGAAATAGACACTTACGTAAAAAAATTTGACTTACCTTGTTTTAATTTATTAAAATTGACCATTTCTATGAGTTATGCCTTCATGCTTAATATTTTTGGATTCTGTCGCTGCTAACTTGAACTTCGTCCTTACTCTTTTTTCTTTCTGCTCATCCGTACTGTTATAAATCGATGATCTCAGTCTCTTCTTGTCTTGGGCCTCACATAATTCGATTGACCTTTGCAGAACATTATGGTTTCGACAGCACCCATGTTGAACTGCGAAACCGCTTTAGTTACTGCAATTTATAATGTATCCTTAGATGAGACACAGATTTTTAGACAGAGCAGCCAAATCGATGCATGCAATGATTCGTTGCTATTTTGTGTTTTACACATTTTACAGCGATTCAATAGGTCCTCACTAAATAGTCTTTCATAAATTGGAAGTATTGCATTAAAAATTTTTTTGATTAAAAAAACATTCATTACACAATGACGCTTGGCAACGTCCTTCCGAACAATTGCTTTCTTATAAAAGCACTATGAATTTTTGCCAGTAGGGCAATATGAAGGATTTTGCTCTTCATCTGTTGACGAGCAATGATACATAGAGGCCAGAATATCAGTTTTCATGGATTTAACATCTTTAGCATTGTGATGAACTGCTGTACGATAGTAGTACACCTTTCACTGTATAATAACATATCACTTTTCTCAGGGCAGCGCTTTTGACTATAAAAGTGATTGATTCTTCTTCCTTAAGTGGATACCTCTTTCCACACACAGATTTCGAGTTTAAATGAAAAAATGTTTTAGAATCTCCATCAGAAATAATAGTAGTGTACCGCATTTTCTTTACTGTTTGAGCGAAAAACTTTGCTGAGAAATATTAATTTTAAATATCTAATAACATAAATTAACAAAAAGAACGCAAGTCGATTCAGACAGTAGAAAAGTGAACAAAGCCCTATACTGCTTGCGAATTATAAGGGACTACACCGAGACACTCTGCAAAAAGTTGATCGAGTCACTGGTCCAATCCCATCTGGACTACTGTTTTGTGGTGTGCCTGGATTCATTTGCGGAACAACGAGTACGACGACAGAGATTTTCAAATTCGAGTATCAGACTTATTTTTGGTGCGCGAAAGGATGAGCTCATCTTCCCGTATTGAAAACGGCTTGGCTGACTTTGATTTGACACGCGGCGGCTTTAATTCACCGCAATTTTACTACCAGCCTCGTCCATATTATAGGGAAATTCCTCCGGAACTTCGAATTCCTGTAGCGAACATCGAGTTTAGGAACAAAGCCTTCCTAGTACACGGCGCCAGGTTCTGAAAATCTCTACCATCCTCGATACGGTACTTACCATTCTTATCCACGTTCAAGGGGGTAGGCCTGAATTAATCTTTAAAAATAACAGAAAATAATTTAATCATCAACAATATAAGACTAATTACCTTACACAAATATGACTTTTCGTACTTGAAAATATATCACGCTTCACTTTGGCACTAGTCCGGGAATCCTGGAATTGGGACTGGAAATTCGTGCCACTCGCAATTTTATTGTTGGATCTGGTAGGTGTTAGTGTACTGATGATGACCTTAAATTCTCTACCTCGCAACTGCCCCGGAACATTGTCATTATTGCAAAACAAAGTTTAAAAAATATTAAGACCGGACAAATAGGAGCCGAGATAACAATTTTTTTTAACAATTTATCACAGTGATTGTTGAAGAAATACTCTAGAAGATCATGTCTGTCCGAATAGCTATAGATGACTTGGTTCGGCTGAAACGACTGGTGAAAAAGGCAAAATCAGCGCGCACGGCCGCGCGGCTCGTCCGGTCGGGCGGCGCGGCGGTGGGGGGAGCGCCACTGCGGCGGCGGGCAGGATTTCGTGAACCTTAATTGTAAATTTATTTTCTCGGCAACTAAAGCAGCTATTGCAATACTTTTTTTATTTAATGTGTTATTTTCTCAGCTTTCTTGCTCTATTAATTAAATTATCATTAAATTAACAGAAATGCCTAAAATTGTCATGTTTTGTACAAATTTTAATATTTTTTTACCAAGCGTATAATATACATTATTTTGAATCTAAAAATATTATTATCGTTACACCAGCATAACATATATATGTATATGTAAACTAACAACCGGCTCTTTGTGTTTTGAAAGGCGAATTTTGTGTAACATTTGAAAGGTCTAGTTTTATATAAAAATTATTATTTTGTTTCTGCGTATCTTCGAAAAGTGTACACCCTTCCCTCTTAAAGCTAATTCCCTCTTAAGGCTAATTGTTGGAAAGAAAATCTCAATACTCGAAAATTCTTGACCGAGAATTATTTGTGTACCTAGTACAGGTGTATCAGTGTGAGATCGTATTAAATTCATAATGCTTCCTTTCAACTTAATGAATAGCGCGAGTAAAGCAGGAATAGACCTGTGCCAGTAGACGCCGTGTCTGCATGGCCTGCATTGTGCTCGACATTAATTGCGATTCCAGTAAACATTTATTCTTTCACTGATTAACGTAAGAAACAACTTATCGTAGATACGCTTCGATATTACTTCTCTATTATCGGGAATTTCTCCGAGAATCCCCCGCAGACGATGCTCGATATACCTGCAAGTAGCGCTTTAAAAGCGCGTGAGAGTCTTCCGGTCGGTCCTAGCCAGATTTCGAGGAACTTTTCTTTTCTACTTTATGACGGCTAATGGGAAAATAACAGGGGGTGAATGCAGCTCTCTCTCTCTCTCTCTCTCTCTCTCTCTCTCTCTCTCTCTCTTATTAATTAACAAAGATATCGATGTACTTTCTCTCTCAGAAACATGGCTCACTCCTAACCTGCAGGATGACATTGTCCGCATTCCCAACTATCATTTTTTCCGTAACGATCGAGGTCTTTTTACTGATTCTCGCACTAACTGTAAAACCTCTAAGCGGACGTACATGCAAGGTGGTGGCGTCGGTTTTTATGCTAGAGAAGGTATCAAAATTAATATCTTGCAGTGTTCGCAACTTCAAGATATCAATAAAACGGAATTTTTGATTTCCGAACTAAAAACGGAAAACGATGAATGCTTTTTATTTGCCACAGTTTACCGCAGGCCAATGGGCAATCTGTTATCCGAATTTTTTATCTTGTTGTTGAATTTTCTACCACTCTACAGTAACCTTATTATCACAGGCGATTTAAATTCCAACTTACTGGACCCTAAAAATGCATCTGGTAATCATCTTTCTACCCTGATACGAGATCATTCTCTTTTTTTAGTACCTACTGGCGCGTCACATCATTCGGCAGGCTCTGACACGTGGCTCGACCTGTTTCTTCTTAATGACTCACATAAATTAGTCAAGTTCGAAAAATCGTCATCCCCGTTTATCTGTAACCATGATTATATCATCATTGATTTGAAATTGCGTTCTCCTCTACCCGAAAAATCTATTAGCAGATATCGGGATTTTCGTAAATTTGACCCTACAGCTTTTGTGGCTGGCCTCGAGGTTGCGTTAGCCTCTTGTTCTAGTAAGGATAAGTGGGACTTGGCTGCTTTTCACGCAACTGCACTACGGCTTCTTGACGATCTAGCCCCTTTCATCTCACGAAGACTCCGCAAACACTCGTCTCCTTGGTTCAACGATAAACTCAGAGCAGCGTGTAAGGCACGTGATAAGCTGTATCGTGCGGCAAAACGCTTGAATAGTTCGAGTATGCTAAAAAAATATCGCGATATCCGGAGAAATTTAAAGCGCGAGATTCAGGCTGCTGGGGATGAGTATATATCTGTTAATCTTAATAAAATTAAGGATAGTTCGAAAAAGTGGCAGTTTCTAGCCCGTCTGGGAATTACTAAGACTCGCACCGATTCTCCACTTAATCGTTTCACTTCGCATGAACTTAATGAGTTTTATGCCTCGGTAGCTACGGTGCATTCACCTTGTTCATTAGAATCTTTTAACGATATATTAGCCCAACCGCTTAATCCTGATCTTCCCGTATTTAAATTGGAGACTCTTGAATGTCATAAAGTTTTGCTAGCGGCCTCGGAACTCCTCCTCAAGGCCAAGGGAACTAGCAGCGATAATTTGCCGTTATCCTACTTCAAGGATTGTCTCGGTTACGTCATGAATGTTATGACTAAATTTTATAATCACTCTTTACAGTCCGGCATTTATCCAGACTTGTGGAAGCGTTCCATCATCATTCCCTTGAGTAAATCGGCCAATCCTACGTCTCCCTCGGATACTCGACCTATTGCAAATTTACCACACTTTGCTAAAATTTTTGACAAGCTTGTAACTGCCCAGCTTACGAGTTATCTTGAGGGTAATAATTTGCTCTCAGATTACCAATCTGGCTTTCGAAAGGGTTTTAGCACCCAGTCGGCCTTGCTCAAAGTCGCTGAGGATATTCGCGTTGGAATTGACAATGGACTAGTCACTGTTTTGCTCCTGTTCGATTTTAAGAAAGCCTTTGACTCGATTGACCACGCTGTGGTTTTAAGACGAATGAGGGAGTTTAATTTCTCTGACTCTGCCCTGATTTGGTTTCACTCCTATCTGTCAGGCAGATCACAGGCTGTGCTTGATCTTAAGGGCGAGCTATCTAACTTTCTAGGGCTCACCTCTGGAGTCCCACAGGGGTCAAACCCCGGGCCTGTAATTTTCTTAATTTTTGTCAATTCCATCGTAAAGTCGTTGCGTCATTGTGCTAACTCGTGCATGTTGTTTGCAGATGACTTTCAAATTTATTTACAATGCAAACGTGTCGATCTTCCTGACTGTATTTCTCGCATTTCTAGCGATGCTAACCGAGTATTTGAGTGGGCTTGTGGTAATGGCATCGAACTTAACGCGTCGAAAACTCAAGGAATGATTTTTGGGTCCGACCAGAACTTGATGCGCATCGATACAAATAGTTTATCTTCCATCGTAATTGACGGTGCCCGAGTGCCCTTTATAAAATCTGTGAAAAACCTTGGCCTTAGAATGTCAGATGATCTTACTTGGAATGGCCAAGTTTCATCTGTCTGCTCCAAGGTCCACTCGATTTTAAACCGTCTTCGATGTCGCACGTATTTTTTATCATCTGTTTTAAAAAAGCAGTTGGTCGCCTCTCTTATTCTTCCACATTTTGACTATGCATGCATAGTTTATTGCGACCTTAAGTTGTACCTCGACTGCAAGCTAACTAGACTGCTTAACATGCTGGTCCGGTTCATATACCGTCTTCCTCGTGATGCCCGTATAGCGCCCTTTATGGAAAAACTAGGGTGGATGTCGCTTGAGTCGCGTCGTCGTTATTTCTTGGCAGTCCAGTTGTACCAGATCTTGACAACATCGAGGCCAGGATACTTAGTTGATTTTTTTCCTCCGCAAATTGACAGTATTCGTCATTCTGACCGCTTGCTTTCGTCAGCCTTTAGTATTCCCTTTGCCAGTACCACCACCTTCCTGCGGGGATTTAGTATCCAAGCGATGAAGTTTTGGGACTCATTGCCAAGTTCAATTCGATTGAAGCCCTCAATTGGCTCTTTTAAAGTGGCACTACTAGAATATTTGCGGAACTAATCTTTACTAGTTCACCTCTTAGTTAATATAATTTTAGTATTTAAATTAGTAGATAGATGCCTTAATTATAAGTTGTGTTTTATTTTATGTATCGCCTCAAATTTTATTGTACAATGTTTGATTTTACTTAATTGTCTAATTTGTTTGCTTTATATTAGCTTATTTTTGTATTTTTATTAACATAATTGTACTTTTTTGCACCCTGGCATACGGCCCAACTGGACCTTGCCAGACAATAAATTAGCCAATCAATCAATCAATCAATCTCTCTCTCTCTCTCTCTCTCTCTCTCTCTCTCGCTATTTGCGGTGCTACATAAGTAACCGACGATTATTAACTAATGCTGCCGATGCCGCTACTGCGCTGAGCCGCGAGATGCACGAGAGTGGCCCGTGTCGACTCTTGGCTTTGAGATCTGTGTGTGTGTGTGTGTGTCTGTGTGTGTGTGTGCGCGCGCGTGTGTGTGTGTGTGTGTGTGTGTGTGTGTGTGTGTGTGTAGGAACGTCGAAGAGGTCCAGAGAGCTAGAGCTGAACCGAGAAAAGGTGCCCAGTTGCGCACGGATATATTCCGCGCGACGATTATCTCGAGCGCGTTAGAACTAATAAATCGGACCATTGACTATTTTCGCGCGCGCCTGCAGGATCCACAGATATTCCCCGCGGTTGAATAAAAAAATATTTGATTTGTATTGAGGGGTTACGTAAACAACAACTTGTTCCGCATTTCGACCGTCTGAAGTTCCGCGTTGGTGCAACCTAACCCTCCAAAATATTACTGACTTTAATCATTATTTATTACAAAACGACTCCACTTTACGATCAGGAGTCAACGGAACTTTGTTCGGGTCACCAATCCCTACAATTTCCGTATAGTTTCATCAAATTTGACCGAGACCTAAAATCACGAGTTTTTCTGCGGGGTCCTTTACAATTAAGTTTCACGAAATCCTGTCCACATTAAAACTGTCTGTATGGTGCTTCTGGGCTCCGATATTGCCCACTGTCGTAATCATCAAATTCCAGCGTTTAATTTCATTCATTCGTATTTATCAAAAGTAGGCTTAAAATTTTCTTGACGAATAGCAGAACAGACATTAAGGATTACTTTTTCAAAAAAATCCTTATTTTTATTTATTTGACAACTTATACGAGGTACGCAAGTAACATCATTTATGACTCGGGAAAATACGAAATGTAGATTCTCAGAAATACCTAATTACCTGCAAACGCGTACCGTTTCCTTAAAATTCTTATTACCGGCTGACCCCAAGTTCGCCACCCCCCCCCCCCCCCACCATCCAACATATCTGCCTATTAGGACCTTCTGCCAAATTCATGTGACCTATCAGGGCTTCTTTCAAAATCACGAGAAGGAGACGAACATTTTTCCGGCCTCCTTCGAGATCTTACCATAAATATGCGTGAACTTAAAGCGTAAGCCTAAGCGACAGAATAAAATTGGTCGTGTCCGAATACACACGGTCCAGTAAGTTATAACTTCGAACTCTTATGCTCATAGAGAAAGCAAAAAATATATATATTTTCAAGTACAAAAAGTCATATTTACGTACGTTAAGTAGTCTTATTTTGCAGATGAATAATCATTTTTTGTTATTTTCAACGTTTAACTCAGGCCAACCCCCTTAAGAGGGAGGTGAAAAAATATCTGATTGACCTCGAACGTTGAGTTTGCAAATGTCTTCATGGTTTATTTAATTTTATTTACAGTATTTTACTTTATTTTATTGTATATATAATTTTATGGATTTTAACTCGACCCAGTTTTACTTAATCAAAATTGTGATTTTAAGAAATTTTCGATTATTTACGCAAAACATAAGAAACTGTGACTGTAATAGATAGTAATCTAGTCCAGAGGTTATTTGTATTATTACCATATTTTATGCTGAGATCCGTACTGGAATAAATTATATTTTTGTATTATTATAATTCAAATGAAATGAAATTGTAAATTTTGCCGTACAGTAAATAAAGGTTATTTATCTATCAATGTCTCTCAAACGTCGGCAGGTTGCGCAAATGTGAAAAGCTGTCACGTCCTGCGCCACTCACCCGGTCGAACAGATGCAATTTCCTCGAGAGCCGCAGGACTCTGACTCCGACATAGGAGTTGTCATTTCCCTGTTTCAATCGGAAGCTGTGCACGTAAAATAAATACGACGAAGGAATATTTATTACTACATCGCAATATATTAATTTACTAGAGTTAGAGCAGCGCGTTTAGTGCACTCTAATTTTTCTCGAGATATATATTCAGTTTTTAAGACACTTGTTTTTTAATTTTCTATACTGAAAACTTTAATTGTAACGCGACAGGAGGTCATGTTTTTATAATGAACTATTTATAGATGCGTAGCAGACTGTGTACTGATGCACTGCGGCGCCACTAAAAATAATCCCAAAATTACACTTTTTTTAATGCAAACTAATACTGTTATACACAAATTTCTAAGTAACGATAGCGTAGTATACAAAATCAAAAACTTTTGAAATAGAGAATTTTCTATTTATTAATTTTCTAATTTATTTATTTATATTTTTTTATATTAATATTTGTCCTAATCATATTCATATAATTTATTTACGTTTTACCACAAATCAAATTTATGCGGTTGTTGTTTAGTATTACTTTCGTTGTTAAGATCAAAAAAAGAATTGGAGCTACCAAATCTCCAAAGAAAGCTTTTTAACATAATGGAGGATTTTTACGAGGATTTAGTATTGATGGTACCTTTCATCAGGAATTATCGACAATTTTCTGATAATTGTATTTAAAAAAATAAAAATTCTAAATATAAATATATATATATCATTGTTATAGATTATAAATGTAGAATATAAAAGGTTAAAGATACTATTGTATTGATTTATAAGATACTGATAGATGAATCTTAACCTTAAGAATTTAAACATAATTAAATTGTATTTACCTATAGCACATCCATAGTATCCATATGAAACTCCTGATGGATCGATCATATACATTTCAGGATTGTTGTCTTGATAAGAGCTAAGCATAACTGAGCAGCCATATGGTCTAACAGCTGAATAAAGTGTATATGCGTGCATGTACATAGAGATCCTATTGTTTAAATACCTTAGTGGAATACCAGTACCATACTCTGCTCTATAATTTGCTGCTTCTAAACGGCTTGTTTCAACAATTTGACGTGCATCCGAAATGAGTCCAGATATTGCCATTCCAATATGTTCATCAATATTAAAATTTCTTTTATTTGTAAATGGTTCATACAATTTCGAAGTAATCAATTTCTCAACCGCAAAGACAACGACATCTTTGCCCTTTAGGCCAATAACTGTTCTGAAAAAAAAATCAAAATTACTACATTTTGTGAATTATAATTTCAATCAACAGCTGACTCCTTTTTTACTTGAAACGTTGAACGAATATCATTTAGGATGTATGCTAATAGACTGCAGATGCGTTTGATAAGCGTAAGTTATTGACGATTCAAAAAATTTGGAGGTTCGGAAAAAGCAAATTCAAAGTACATATCGTCACTCCGTACGAAGACTATAACAATTCAAAAAAGACCTATTTTAATTTGCCAATTTTAAAGAGTTAGGTTATATCAATTCGCCGAGGATGTGATAAATTTAAAATATAATTCGTATATTTTAGGTTTTTAGATCGTTGACCAATTGATGTACCCGGACTCTCTAATAATGACAAATTAAAATAGGTCTTTTTTGAGTTGTCATATTCTTCGTGCGGGGTGAGGATACAGGCTTGGTCTGCAGCCTGCAGCGTCGTATGTAAGAGCTAGCTTACTTATACTTGCCAGAGGGCGCTACCGTGCCCCTTGATCATGTATATAGATATACTTATATGCGTTGAATATAGTCGTCATAAAACATACAGTCGATTTTATTTAAAGTTTCATTTTTATATATTATGAAATAGTATCATTATAAAGTAGTTTTATAAATTTAATCGAAATATATATTTTAAAACTGTCAAATAATTAAGACGATATTTTATATTTAATCACAAACATGACCATGGCTAAAATTAGATAAATATTTAGTTTTACTTTTTTTAAATATAGAATATATAATGAAAGGTTTTGTGAGCTGATTCTTTGTTTAAATATTCTCTTTTATTTTTCAGGTTTTTCTATTCGAAAGATTATACGAATATCAGGTTATATAAGGTGCAAGTGGCAAATTTTGCCACGTTACAAGAGGTCAAATAGGTCGCAGAGTGGCGGGGCAGAGCGTCTCAAGGCTGTGTGAATGAAACGTGTGCATGTGTTAACGGTGCTTTTTTTTATTTACGCGAGAGACGGATAGGTGTTCGCGAGTTGAGAAGATTACGGCGATTAGCTTCGAATTTCGGAGACGTCGAGGAGAAGGGAGAATCCGAGGAGGGAAGCTGATCAAGGCCGGCAGATCAATATCACACCAGCTTAATATAGGATGCCTATGTCAGTTTAGTTCGACCGCAAGGCGTGGCATTGCAGATGCCAAGCTGATGGGATCTGTCTACATGAGGTCGTGTGCACAGGACCAGCGTGATGCCAGCTCACCTATGATGGTGTTAGGCGAAAAAACTACAGCATGAACGCGTTCTCTTTTTACAGGGGTAACTCGAGTCAAGAGCTCGACGAAAATTACTTTGGGAGTTATTTGAGGGCTCCGTGGCATTTTGTAACGGTGTAAGGGCCGGATTTGACTCCGGACAGCCTGAGTTCACTACAAATAATTATTTTTATTTGGAAGGATGTCTTTGGTCCCGAGACCTTATGTTTTTAAAATAATCATCAAACAATAATTTATTATTATTACTTTAGTCCGCGTGTCTTTTCTTATATTGTTTATAATACTTGTAGTAACAAAAGGTGGACGTAACGAAAGTGCGGACACGTCTGTACGAAAGTGCGGACACGATGTACGAAAGTGCGGACACGATATTGAAAAGTGCGGACACGTTTGTACGAAAGTGCGGACACGATATTGAAAAGTGCGGACACGTCTTCGTAAAAGCGGACTTGATTAAATAAAGGCGGACTGCTGCTCTTGTGCCCTATTAGGATGTTGTGCGGACGAATTTAGTTCCGCAGACTTACCCTCCTTTAGTGCGGACGCGATTTGGAAAATGCGGACACAATCAAAAAGTGCGGACACGATATTCCAAAAGTGCGGACACGATATCCCAAAAGTGCGGACACGTCTGTAGAAGTGTGGACACGCTCTGCTAGTTTTCGAATGTTGGAAGTGGACTCTTGAGTTGTCCTTTATATGTTCTTACTCTAGTTTAGGACTGAAGGGCTTGTTAGTGGGTAAAAGGCTTCGGTTAATAAAATAATCTTTCTCTCATCTAAACATCTATTTTCTTTTCTAATTGTTTTGTTTTATTAAGCCAGACAGATTTCCAAGGACGGTAAAGGGCCATTCATACTTTCGCATTCAAAGTTTATACTAGTTATTTTACGTAGTTACTGATCTTGTACAATTGTTCTGTTATAATACTAAAGAAGCTAACTTACGCTTTTGTACACTCGCTGTAGTTCGAAGTGTCCTTCTCCCTTAGGGCGAGTATGTGATCTTAAACTACACGAGCTAGTCGTGGCAGAATATGTAGACTTATCTAAGCTGCGGCTTCACCCACTCACGCCAGATATGTTGGCGGTCCTTTCGTCGCAATGTATTGAAGTTGAGCAGTACTTTTGACCGGAGCAAATATGCCAGCTTGCCTGCAGAGTTCAGTGGATTTCTAGGCCCTCCGATAGCGTACAGGTAGTACCTTGACACCCTCTTACGATCTCTGGTAAAATCTTCTTCAACAGCTCCAAGTAGTCAGCTAGTCTTCAGCGGCAAGTCGTAGTGACGGCAACAGCTTGTTTTACCGTATGCGAAGAGGTTAGACGCACACTGGTACCTGGTTTGGTCGTGAAAGGCCCCGCGCCGACCGGGCTCTGAGCTTATAAAGTCTCATCCCCGACCAGGGCGTTGGTCAGATGATTAATACGAGAGGACACCGAAGACCAATCAAAACTCGCCACTTAGAGAGAGGTTACAAAGATGTTTTGAACGCTGACATCAATAAAAACGCTAACTTGCTCTCTCAGATTGAAACTAACACATACCGTTGCTCAACCAGCTCGCGAAACTGGTATATTGCAAACATACATTGTCAGCACCCTCATTCATACACTCGAGGCGTACGCAACAACAATCACACCGTCAGCGCTCTCATTCACAGTCATACAGTATACTACACGAAAATCAACCACTCAGCAAACATTATCGATTAATAAATAATATAATCAATCAATCGTGGGATCTTACAACGGTATTCATTAGTTAATGGCGGTATTGAAATGGCATCTATGCGAAGCTGGCTGTCTGTTGTATCTCGAGCAATCAAATCTCGCAGCTATCTGACTCATCGAATAAGTATGCAAAGTTGCTTATGCGCATGCGCATCGTGCGGCGAAGTGTGAACAGTCTTAGCGAGTTGCGGAGAGCGATTGCGGGGCCGTCGGCCAGCGGCCAATGAGAAAGCGCGTAGCTCGGCAGCACGGAAGCTGAAGAGCGTTGAGGCGAGCACCGAGCGAGCGAGCCGGCACTCTCAGGTCCTAGCTGCTTTGGACTGAACTTGCCTTCATCTTCGCTTCCCGAGGAATTCTCAAAATTTACTTTTAACCAGTGTTTTCTTTGTTGGAGATCTTGGAGGAGGATCGGGTTCCTGATTGCCTGTATTTTGAGGAACAGGTCAGTAGATTGTATTTTGTTGTCTGGCTTTGCGCGCGCATAAGCTGTTTAAGCTACCTATTCGGCTTTCTTAGTTAGCTTGTAGAATCAGTGTTTAGCTATTTGCGGATATCTCTGAAGGACGTGCCTTCGAGATCGACGTCGTATTAGTGAAACGAGTGTTTTGTATAGGAGTCACGCCAGAGACTCCGATGTAGGCGAGATAGCTCGCGTCTAGGCTAAGTGTGACGAACGCGATCTTAGGTTAAGGGGATCAAGAACGTTTCAAAAATCTCGAAGCTGTGTGTCGATAACTTAAAATTACAGTTTCCTCTGTAACTATTGTTCTTTTAAAGTTAGACGAATTTCGTAAACGTAATTGTACATAAAAAAACAAAATTTATCTTCAAGCATGGATAAAAGTTTCAAAATATTAGTTTATTTTAATAATTACCATAAACGAGTGGTGCCATCTTCTATCTTTCCTTAGTTGAAGGTTTTTTTTGCATTCTCCTACTAGTCCGGGCTGATCAACGCACACCAACGGTAGCAATGCGTGGCAGGCCAACATGTGTTCACCACCTTCTGAGAATACAGCACAGCTTACTATGCAGTGGCTACCTACGCATGTCCCGGACGAAACGCGCGATGCTGAGATTATGGGCAGAAAATACTACGGTGAAAAAATGGGTAGTGTTTCCGAAAATTTTATGAGGGTAAAGGGCGATCTCGGAGGCTGAACGTGAACAATTCATAATAATTCAAAATTTGCAAAATAAATACTTTATGAACAGATATGTAATTCTACAGAAAAGGCTTATTTCAGCAGAATTTGAATGATAAAAATCGAATGGTAACTACCTGAGATGATTAGACTAGTTTGATAATCTTCACTTACAGACTGTGAATTGATAACAGTGAAAATGCTCCGATTTTCGTGATTCAAGTTTTGTAACTATAAGTAATCATTACGCATGAACTGACATAAGCCAAAAATTACCTTTGTTTAAAAATTGTTTATTTGAAAATTGAGAGTAGAATTTTTTTCTAATGCTGTCTTATATGGGTACCCG
Source organism: Philotrypesis tridentata (assembly GCA_018906965.1). Taxonomy (NCBI): domain Eukaryota; kingdom Metazoa; phylum Arthropoda; class Insecta; order Hymenoptera; family Pteromalidae; genus Philotrypesis; species Philotrypesis tridentata. Next base: position 98,195 of record JACCIB010000433.1, on the reverse strand, counting down.
TACAGAGAGGACTAAGCCTTTTATGACACCAGTGGCAGACCCTAGGCTAGAGCGTTCTAATGAGGGTCACACCTGGTCTCACCTAAGGGCACAACCTCTACAAATAAAATTTTTCCTTAAAATTTTTCAATGTTTCAATATTATGAATTTTTGTATAAAATATTATTCGTTTTTAAAATTTACTAATAATAACAAAGCTTGAATCATAAAAATCGGATGATTTCATATTAATTAATTTAGGCCAAGCGCCCTAGCTTTTTTGTGGACTTAAAAGTAGCTCGGCAACGGATACCGCGATTATATAGAGAAAGGGAAGCCCGTATACTTTTGGACACGAAATCTGTGCGGGAACGTTGTTTATTATTAATAATAAAATGCAAAAATGCATTTTTTTTAGTTTTTTGCTTTTAACTCGTAAAATAAGAGATTAACGTAAAAAAGTAAAGAGAGAAAAGTTGTAGCTGATTAAATTGCGAAGAAATTCATATATTGAATGTCTCTATCCGATGAATGGACATGGAGGAAACCTCGAAAAACCGTGGAAAACACCGCAAAATCGACGTTTTTTTAAAAATTGAAAACTCAGCCATTTTTACACTTTTAAGGCTCAAATTTAGAATGAAGGAAGGGCTTTATACCTACTTTCATGTCGCCAAAAAATGGAGCTCTGCGCCAATTACTTTTTGCATAATTGCAAATTGAATTTTTTATGTACGATTTTAGTGCACTTTTGTGTGCGCGAGCACGAGAAATTGGGGAGTCCTACTGGAATTTGGAATACAGCTTTGAAAATTTTATGATTTGAACAACGAAGTGTATATTTTGGATTTGCGAAAAAAAGGTTTTGAATCGATGAAAAATAAACTGAAACGTGAGCGAAAACGGCCGAGCGCGCGGCAGTGGTGGCAGACAAAATGTATATAGATATACAAGCGCGCTACGACGCCGCGCGCTCGGCCGTTTTCGCTCACGTTTCAGTTCGTTTTTCATCTGTTCAAAACCCTTTTTTCGCAAATCTAAAAAATTACATTTTCTTGTTCAAATCACTCCAGTTTTTGGGGACATGAAAGTAGGTATAAAGCCTTTCCTTCATTTCAAATTTTAGCCTTAAAAGTTAAAAAATGGCTGAGTTTTCAATTTTAAAAAAACCTCGATTTTGCGGTGTTTTCCACGGTTTTCCGAGGTTTCCTCCATGTCCATTCATCGGATAGAGACGCTCAATATATGAATTTTTTCGCAATTTAATCAGCTACAACTTTTCTCTCTTTACTTTTTTACGTGAATCTCTTATTTTACGAGTTAAAAGCAAAAAACTAAAAAAAATCATTTTTTTGCATCTTATTATTAATAATAAACAACGTTCCCGCACAGATTTCGTGTCCAAAAGTATATGGGCTTCCCTTTCTCTATATAATCGCCGTATCCGTTGCCGGGCTACTTTTATGTCCACAAAAAAGCTAGGGCGCTTGGCCTAAATTAATTAATGTGAAATCATCCGATTTTTATGATTCAAGTTTTGTTATTATTAGTACATTTTAAAAATGAATAATATTTTATACAAAAATTCATAATATTGAAAAATTGAAAAACAAAACTTTGTTAGTGTAATCATGAAAATCTGAGCACTCACTTTATCAAGTAATTACCAGTCGATTTTTGTCATTCAAATTCGGGTAGCGTTTTCTAGTTTTATAAATCGTTTACATCTATTAAATTTTATTGTTAGCCAACTTATTTATTCAAATTCGAATTTAATTTCAACGATCTAAATGAACCGTCATAAAAGGGACACTACGGCCTGCGACCCCGGCCTACCCACAGGTCAAGTAGTATAAACTGCCGCGCGGTCTAAGCGTTTGGTACCAGGTGGTGAACACGTGTACCAAGTTGCCGCTACCTTTTACTAAGAGCGTAGTACAGCTTGCAGCGAGTGGCTATGTACACTTATTCCCGGTGAAATGCACGATGCTGAAAGTGTGGGTAGAAAAAATTTGGCATGAAAATCTATGGTGAAAAAATTCTTGCTCGGGCAGGTCGCGCGTGCTGTTGGAGCTGCATTACCGATCTTCCGGGAAGAATTGAGAAATGAAATTCTGCGCCTCCTGTTGCCTGTCAAAAAAATAACATTTTTCCTCTTTTTTACCCTCTTCTTACCCCTCCGAAAGGTAAAAGCGGAAGAGTTTGTTTGCTACACGAAGATTCGGTTTTATTCTTTCATGACGCTCGAAAACTTAATATTTTTGTGACTATTATATACATTATATAAATTAGTTTACGGGTAAACTCAGTTTTTATGCGTTCTTTTCGTCAAATAACTTTTATAATGCATTTTCTCGGATGCATGGTACGAATGCAGCGCTTTTTATCGCCTAGCGGAGAAAAGTGGAACTTATTTTTTAATATTTTTTCAAATTTTTTTAAATATTGCAGTCATGCCGTAAATTTTACGTCTTTATGAATTATTTCCCAAATTTTCACAACGATCGTAACAATAACCTCGGAGTGGTTTCGAATATACGAAATCACTGCTTTTTGAACGTTCTTGATCCCCTTAAGGAATGAACGTCGGTCAGGGAGACCAATCGCGGAGGTTCGATTTTTAGAACACACGAGGACAAGTGGCCTTGAGCCGTGCAAGAGTGAGGACAACTAGCAGATGTTGGCTACCTTTTGTCGTTTCGTGGAGAATTCAGAATTAGAGTGAATTACATGCGTCAGGCTGCCTCTAGAGTAATGGGACATATCTATTTATTGCTGTTATGGTTACCTTCTTTGTTATCATTCCGTCATTTTGTATGTAAAATCTAAGAGTATTAGAGATTATATAAAATCTTAACTGACAAACCACGAGTGACTCATTGCCGGAACCGCCCTCTCTCCTCTTCTATTTTTATTGGGGTTGAGTTAGTCGATAACGCCACCTCGCTTTCATCGAGTCTCGTGAAAAGAGTCGCGAGACTCTGACACTCACTAGGAGTGTCTAGCGCCTACCGGGAATCTACAAGGAGATTCACGGGAGCGAGGCCGGTAAGTACGCGTTCGGTTAACAAGGAAAAATCGACCATTCTTCATCGAAAAATTCTTGTAAAAATAAGCTTGTTGAACTTAGTAGAGTTTAAGGTTTAAAATGTTTATTGAAATGCAAAGAATAAAAATTACAATGATAAAAAATAAAATATGCGACAATTCTTGGCAAAGCTCAGTTACTCTCACGGAGGTGATCGCACCACTAAAACTAACAGCTCGGAGACGCTGTCCTCCTTAAGCTATAGGCGGCTGCACTTTTGCAGTTTGAACAGAGAAAATTATTAGGGGAGGGATAATCCCATAAATGAGCAGAGGCAGGAAGGGACAGAGGACCGATATACTTATGGTTGCGTGAGTGCGAGGATCTTCGGGAAGGACAGTGGATGCAGACATAGAATTTCGCTATCAAGTTAAAATACATATTTCAACATGGCTAATGAAGTGTTAAGAATATTATCATCTTTCACGCAAGAAAGTTTTTACGGTTTTTATTTTGAAGTGACTAATCAAAATTATTAATTTTTCTATTGTCTCCTGGAAGGTTACAAGACTCTCAGGCTATATAACGAAAAAATCTATGTAACAAGCTAGTAACGTGTAAAGAGTTGTATTTTCATTGTTTAAGTATCGATGAAAGTTTCTACAGAATTTGTAGTCGATCTGTAATATTTATTGTGCTTTAAAAAAAGAATACTTATTAGATTCAGAAGAATACCTGTACAGCATAAGCGTAAGTGTTTTATTATAAATTTCTTATAATAATTAAATTCATTGAGTAATATTTCGTACATTTTTGCATATTTTTGCCTATATATAATATGAATTAAATCATTAAGTAATATAACTTTGCATATTATTATGAATTATATAATGTTAAAATCTAATATTTGTTTAGATAGACAAATGCACGTTTACATGTTATATAATTAATTTTACAACTACAAATTATTATAGTTTAATCCGTAGATTATGTTAACAGTGTTGATTAAATCGAAAAGGTAGTTCTCAACATAGTGACATAAACTACGAACTAAAACTGTATAATCAGTATTCGTCTGTAATCTATTATTAAATATTTTTACATATATTTGTGAATATGTGTAAGACACAATATTCAAAGGTTCTATCCCTCGGTGTTTGTTTAATATTTTGAAAAGAGTCTATCGATCTCTCCAAGGCAAGTGTCGGGAAAAAGGTAAAGTTAATTTTAAACCATTTTTCCTTTTGCTTCAACGTTTCGGTGAACACTGTCACCCTCTTCAAGAAAATGTAGAGGAGCACAACAGCCGATGGAATCGAATGTTCTTTTCCCCAGCCAATCTCAGACGGAGGAAGGAGGAGCGAGAAGCAAGGAGCTAAGGAAGCTGGAACAATAACAGTGTCCGTCTCCTTGCTTCTCGCTCCTCCTTCCCCCGCCTGAGATTGGCTGGGGAAAAGAACATTCGATTCCATCGACTGTTGTGCTCATCTACATTTTCCTGAAGAGGGTGACAGTGTTCACCGAAACGTTGAAGCAAAAGGAAAAATGGTTTAAAATTAACTTTACCTTTTTCCCGACACTTGCCTCGCAGAGATCGATAGACTCTTTTCAAAGTATGAAATATTTTTATTTTCGTACTTGTATTAGTGATTAAATTATGTGAATAGTTTATACTATTTCATCTGCACTTTATAATAACAATACCTGGACAAGTAAAGGCTATCATGCATGATTAACATTTTATTCTGTGCACATTATGAAAATGAAGAACAATGTAAAACTCATGATTGTAAGGCCAGCTATCGCATAATATATATGGATGGATATTCAGCTGAATGATTCATATGGATTTACATTTGGATATTTAGCTGGATTGATATGGATTCCATATGGATCTGGCATCGATTTTCTACATTGATATTCACTAACAAAATACAGGTAGATTCAGGCGATTAAATAAATTTGTTTATTTTATTGAATATAATAATTGATAATGAGGCACTACATGTTTATGTACTTTAACAACTGTTATGCAGTGTAATCAAATTTTATATTTAAGAATTGTTTCTATCATAACATTTACATACATATATTGTAACGTGGAATTTACCCGCCCGCACGGGAATTCCAGTTAGTGTGCAATTAATTTATAGAAGACGGCTGACTCTTCGGGAGTGGTAGTAACCGGGAAAACAAAAATAACACAAATTATTAAGATTAAACCATTCAAGAAAAATATATTGTCCAATTCTGTACAAAGGATTATTTTTTTGAACTTAAATAATTCTCATGGGCCAACGACCTTATTACTATCTCCGGGAATATCTGGGTGCCGCCGACTGGAAAGGGCCGCGAAATTTCCTCTATGGAGAACTAATATTTCAATGGGAAACTGCTCGATTCCCTGAAACCGCGAAAGACACCACTTACAATACAATCCACCAAAAGAAACCTGAATTCTCCACAAAACGCCAATGGATCGGAAACTTCCAAAAACACCTCCTTTAATACTCCAAGGAAACTCTATATGGCAATACTGCTAAATAAAATGAGAAACAAGCTGCTGCTGCTAGGGCGACCAGGCACGGAATAGCCAAGGCCGACGCTCCGCTCGAGGAAGGATGCCGCGTTTTCCCACCCGGCCTCCTTCTTCACGGAAGCGTCGTCTCGTCCGCCGAATTTCCCAATTAGTCCTTTATCTGAAAGAAATCCTCTATTGGCCTTTAATAGACCACCAGTAATTTAGTCCTCTATCGGTGATTAACTCGAGCGCTCTCGTATCTAATGCTAATTTTGTCATTGGTTCAAAGTTGAATAACTGCCCCCTACATCCTTTAATTGCTATGTCAAAACACGCCCTCATAATCAATATCGATCAATCACATCAGATCGATGTTCATCCAGTGGCTCCACCTAAGGATAAACTATCGAGCGCGCGGCATTCAGAAATCTTCTATCCTAATATACAAATCACTGTAGACGAACCTTTAATGTCCACTTGTTTTCTCTAGTTGGCAGCCGCCATGCCGCTATACCTACAAGAAAGAAATCACTATATCAGTACTTTACAAATCGCCTGTACAGCACTCCCCAATCTCTCTCTCTCTCTCTCTCTCTCTCTCTCTCTCTCTCTCTCTCTCTCTCTCTCTCTCTCTCTCTCTCTCTCTCTATCGCTCCCTCTCCAACACGTATCTCATGCATGTGACCGCGTGTGCACACTGTTGACTTGCTTCCTGCCGCGCTCTCTCCCGAACACTGGCAAGTCGCGCAGGTGTGACTCGATACGTCACGTCCTGCGCTCCGCACGCGGTCGGTCAGAGGTATCTCCTGCGAGTGCCACAGAGCGCTAGCTCCGCTCCAGGAGCTTTCGTCTAGCTGCGAGCGAGTCAGCTGCCTTGTTAACATTCACGACGCAGCAATAATTATTGCTACGTCGCAATGTATGCAACATTCGAAGCAGCATATCATATTACTTGTGCATAAATATTCAAAAAACTCTTTTGTTTCATGGCACTGTTAGTTAGATTTGCATTCATTTTTGGATTTGAAAATTGGTACAGATTCCATCAGACGGTTATATATCATAATTTGAAAGTTTCTTACTTTCTGTTTATATTTATTAACAGACTTGGAAATCGGAATACCTATTAAGTTTAAATCATCCACCGGAATAGAGCTAGCCGTAAGTTTTTTATTTTAAATAATTTCTTAAGATCATTAAAGTCGTTAATTAATATGTTGCGTATCTTTTTTGCCGTATATGTATGCCTTATGTATTGCCTTATTCTTTTTGTCTTATGTACAATATCAATCAAAGTGACTAGCCATTAAGTTATATAATATATTGTATAACTTGGCATATCTTTATAAATTATGTAGTATTAAAATCTAATATTTGGTTAAATACACAAATGCACGATTGCACACTATTTATACCTATATTTTATTTTACAGCTGCAAATGATTATTTTAATCTATAGAATATTATTTATTACTAACGTACCATTGGACAGCTTTTTTCAAGGGAACATACTTTATATTATGTGTTTTTCTAAAACAGAAGAATACAAATCAAATTTTATATTTCAGAAGTGTTTTCGTAATAATATTTATTGCTTATATAGGGAACAATGGAAGTATTAAATTCCTATTAATATTGAATGAACTCTTTATTGTAGGTTACAATGTTTTTCGTTGGAAGATCTTTTATCGAATCTGTCAAAATTAGTTACATTATATATATATATATATATATATATATATATATATATATATATATCTGTTGCTATGTACATCTTTTGTTCACGATATTCGAACCGCGCCACACTTACGTATTATTTAATGCATTGCATATTATGAATTAAGTATTATCAAATTTGATTGAAGATAGTTTACTACGATTAACAAATTATTTATAAGAAACAACGGAAAGACTCAAATGACCAGAATAATAAATATACCCACTTGATAATGGATCACTAAATGTTAATGAACTTCGCACACAAATTGAACACACACACACGCACGCACGCACGCACACGCAATTTTATGTAGTGTGTAATTAAATTTAATATTTAAGAATTATTTCTGTTATAACATTTATGTATATAACATTTAAAGAAGCATTTCATATTACTTGTGCATCAACATTCAAAAGACTCTTTCGTTTCATGGCACTCTTGAAGTTCAAGAAGAATTTTCATTCGTCATCGGATTTCAAAATTAATACAGATTCCCGCAAATGGTTATAAATTATAAGCTAAATTTTTTCTAAACACAATGCCGGTGCCGACAGATGGTTGTGCGACACTGGCACTGTGGTAGTTTGTCAGTCGTTTGAAAAAAATTTAGCTGGTTTTCCTGCTTTCCGGCTCGGTGTATTTATTAGATGTACCAAATGTACTGAATTTATATTTTAGCCCTGATGAGGAGCTGCATCAGCTCGAAACATCGGCTTTAAGAATAAAATTCCCGTTTACTCGAAGAGATGCATAGTTGTCTTTTTTACAAAATTTAAACATTTCTTTTTATGACCCTTATTTCGCGTCTCGATAACCATGCAGCATTCAAAAACTAAAATTCACATAGAAATGTTTAGTAAATGATTCAGAAGCAACCCTTTGAAACACACATATTGCAAATCCTCATGATTTTCCTTTTCTCCATTCATCAGAGTTTTCCTAAAACAAAAAAATTGAACAAAATTTTACCACAAACCAAGAGATTTTAAGTAAAATTGCAAAATAGATATTCTCATCTGACATATTACTGCAAAGGTGAGTCCATGGAAAAATATAGAGTTTACTTTTTACTTTAACTATAATTTAAATCATCCTTTCTTTTTTCGACGTTTCGGCGAACATTGTCGCCCTCATCAGGAGAATGTAAATAGGGGCAAGAATTTGGTCCTATAATTGAAGAGAACTATTCTTACTCAAGCTCTGGTCACAGTACTAGTGGTTTGGATAGGTACGATGTGAGAGGCTGTGGGAGACGAAGAGATTCTGATCATATGGTGAATTAGTTGTAACATTGTTTAAGGGAAAACATTATCTTCACAGAAAGATGTTTTTTTGGTGGATGTTTTCTTTAGGGGAGGGGACGTGGAAATTATGTTGCATATAATTTCTAATTTCAAAATTTGCGGTCAATTGCAGTTTGAAATTGTCCTCACCCGTCCTAGTTTCAGATCACTGATAATTACTTGATTGTTAGTCCAATTTGAGAAGTTTTTTTGTTTTAAGACTGAATTATTTTTGTGTATAGAAGATTATAGTGAATTGTAGTGGAATGTAAAGGATTAATTTGTTTTTCTAGATGGACTTTGTGTCTTCAGGCATAGTTTTTTTCATTTTTGGAGCAGAAGTGGAATTACTTTGAGAAGATTCTATGGTAAACCTGGATATAGAGAAATATTTTCGGTTTCGTGGGAGGTTGTAATGCAGTATTTAGTGGTGGATTCTTGAGTGGTGGATGTAGAGGATAATAGAATTGTGGTATAGCAAAGGTTTGGTGGAGGGTATTGCGACGTAGCAATAAATATTGTTGCGTCGTGGAAATCGTTGTACAGCTGAAGAGCTCCGTAGGCGAGTTGACAGCTCCTGTAGCGGAGCCAGCGTGCGGAGCGCGGTATGTGACGTAGCTAATCACACCTGCGCAACCTGCCGGCGTTCGAGAGAACAGCAGAAAGCAGAGAGCGCAGAGTACGCGGTCACACACATGTGAAATAGTGTGAATGCGAGAGAGGAGAGAGAGAATCAGCGTGTGAGAGGGAGAAAGAGAGCAACGAGCATATGAGACCGAAAGAGAGGAAACGAGCGCGTGAGGGCAAGAGAGAGAGAGAGAGAGGAAGTGAGACTCTGGAGAGTACTGTACAGGCGAACTGTACAGTACTGATATAGTGGCTTCTTTCCTTATAGGTATAGAGGCATGGCGGCTGCCAACTAGAGGATACTAGTTGGCATTAAAGGGTCGTCTACAGTGATCTATATATAGGAATAGAGGATTTCGAATACCGCGCGCTCGATAGCTTATCTATAGGTGAAGCCACCGGATGGATATCGACATTGATTGATTGATCGATATTGATAAACGGGGTGCGGATTAGCATATCGATAGATAGTCGAGGAGTTTGTTGGTGATCTTAGTGAGAATTATTGGTGAGATAGTATTAACTATTATTTTGGATATTTTGATTTGGAAAAAAGAAAGTAGGTAGTGGAAGCAATTTATCTCGTACGCGTGGTGGCTATTTCTTTTAGCGGTTTCAGGGGACCGAGCAGTTTTCACTTTGAGTATTTAGATTCACCATAGAGGATTATTTTGTGGCCCATTATTTAGCACGATCCAGCCACTTACCAGAGTTAGTGATATGGCCGTTGGTTCATGAGACTACTTAAACTCATTGAATTTTGATTGCTAAAGTGTTCATGTAGAATGATTTTATAATATACTTATATATTTTATAATATCTTAATGATCTGTGTTAATTTCTATGATAGGACGAGACAGCAAGTTTTTTCACAAAAAAATTGCGTTCTACATTGCGAATTTGTTCCCATTTTATTCAAAATGTAGGACCAAATTGTAAAAAAGGTTCTTTTTTTGGTGAAAAGGATGACGCCTTATAAATTTGGATAGAATATTTCATGTTCATGTTTAATTATTAATGAATCTCATGGATATATGTTGTAGATTTGATGAAATAAGGACAGCAATACATATACTGAATTTATTAACTGGAGTATATTATATTCTATTTTAATATATATTATTTCGTGTAAAACAATTTGATTACTCGTGTATTGGAAAACAATTAACCCTTTAACCTCACAAATGCAATTTTTAGAACACTAAGTTTAATGCTTTGACAGAGAACGAAAACTTGCAGGATCTGCAAATTCGTATACGACTATTTTTGGGCAAGCTCTGACGATTAGCATGGGTTAGAAATATGAAAAACTTAAAGAAACCACTTAATTTTTAGATTTCATTTTAAAAAAGGGAATTTTTAAAGGATTTTTTATTTTTAAACGCTATTTTCACATGGAAACATCTGCTCTTTGTACGTGAAACCTTTGCAAATCGTACATTTTTACCTTGAACTTAAAAGTTATGTATTTGCCGAAATTAATTTCAGCTTGACGGATCCAAGAATCAAGATGGAGTCCAAAAAGAAATTCTGTATGGTCAACTTTTATCATTTTTTGACCCACACAATAGATTTTAGCAAAAGATTTTATAGCATAAAAAGTGTTTATAATCGCTCAAAGAGTACGTATAAAAAAATTAAAAAATAAATAATAATTATAATAATAATAATATATAATAACTTAAAATCGCTCAAAGAATACGTATGAATTTTTTCAAGTTTTGAAGATATATTTGGGATTTTTGAAAATTGGCCAAATTCAAAAAACCTAAAACGGATCAAAAAATTCTGAAAAAAAATTCATACTTACTTTTTGAGCAATTCTTAGTTATTTCTCATGAGTAAGATTTTTACATAAAGTTGTTCATTTTCGATTGAAACCGTCAAATTTATGAAATGAGCAAAACCATTTCAATCGAAAATTACTAACCTCGCGTACCAAGTCCGCCTACTCCTGCTCTTCGTCGGGCTTGGACTCGGTATCTTCGGCTTTAATGGCAATGACACTGTTGACCTCAGCAATCACAGGTGAACTTGGAGCGTTCAACTGCACCGAATCCGCCATCACCGCCTCCAAACGAAGTCTTCGGGCTTCGCCCGTCTGTCTTAAGAAGCAGTTACCTTGATTCTCCATAGCAATCTAATGATAACAAACGAGAAAAAGGAAACTAGGTTAAGGTCATGAAATGAGGACGAGAAATAAATGACTAATGATAGGCAAATTACATCGCACGATACTGAGCACGCGTTTTGCGCGGTGAGACGATCACCTCGCCTTTCGGTTTATTCTTCTTCGAGCCTTTCGGACGCCCCGGTGGACGCTTGACCTCGCAGACGTCTTTCATAACATTACTAATTGAATTGTTCGCTGTCGCTTTCGCTATCGACACTACCGGTGTCTTCACCGTTTTAACAATATTCCCCGATTGCTGTCCATTCACGCTCGCAGAAAAATTTCCTTTATCGGACCTGTTATCGCTCACGCTCGCATCGGGCAGGTCACTCTTCGCCTTTTCATCACCATGCCCCGGTGGTCGAGTATCTTCCTCTGAGCTGTTTCTTCAACTACTATCAGATCTTCAACTTTTCTTTTATTGCTTGTTAGTTGGAATGTATTTGAATCTTTCTTATCTGTTATAATATACGGTCCAATAAAAGGGAAAGCTAATTTAGCAGAAACTCCACCTGCCGCCGATAACAACGTATGGCTGCGTTTCCAGACCTTGTCACCAACTTTAAACTCAGCTGGACGACGAAGTGCATTAAAATGATACGCCTGACGTTCTAGTGACTCTTCCGAGATCGCTTGCGGTCACTCGTGCAGCGCTGGCAGTTTGGATAGACGATACTTCCATTCGTCCACCCCTTCCTTTGCAATAGCCTGATTATCCTCTACTCGCCTAAGCGATGCAAGCATACACAACTCCCGGCCAAAATATAATATCACAGGTGACGTACCTGTCAATGAGTGCACAGCCGTATTATGCGACAAAGCTATCTCGCTCAGTTTTAAAATTCCACGTTTTAAATCTAACGTTTAATCTCCAGTTCACTCTTACCACCGGATTCGCCTGTGGATGATATCGTGGTGAAAACGAATGTCTAATTCCTTGTTTCGACAAATACTCATCACTAATACTCCTGGCGCTGCGAATCGAAACGCTACTCTTTCATTAAAAGCAGTAAATATTGACTTGCCATTTGGCTCTCGTAGCGGTATGCACTCAACCCACCGGGTAAAGAGATCTTGAAAAATCAATGCATACTCATGTCCTCTTAAAGACTTCGGCATGGGGCCGTTGCCATGGTCGCTGCATTCTTCTCTTTCCCACGAAACCAGGAAGTACGCGTTGTTCAAACTTACTTTGTTGACAAAGTTTACAACCCTGCACATACCTAGCTACAACTCTGTACAGTCGTGGTCAAAAATACTTTTTAATTATTCGACTATACCTCTTTTCTCTGCCATGGCTGACCGTGACATTGTTGCATTACTTGTAAATGTCTTTCACGTGGTACGACGAGCTTCCATGCATCGTCATCTTCACCAATCGTAGAAAGGAGATCAGGATCCGGTCGATACTTATACATCCGACCTAAAATTTTCCACTCGGAGAAATTCTCTGGATGTTCCCTTACCAAATAAAACCGAGTATTATACCAATAGTCGTGAGACTTCTCCTGACTCACCGATGCTATCATGACTTCAGCAACTTTATGGATTCTAGACAGAGCATTGGTTACTACGTTGTCTTTTCCCGGCCTATGCTCAATCACGTACTTATGCCCTTCAAGCTCCAGAGCCCAGCGTGCCAACCTACCAGTCGGATTACGCAGATTACATAACCATCTATGGCTGATGTGATCAGTTACCACTCTAAACTAATAACCCTCTATATACTGTCTAAATTTGCGTATCGCAAAAATCACAGCGAGACACTCTCATTCTGTAACGGTATAGTTACGTCCTGCTGAAGTAAGTACTCTACTAGCAAATACGAGCACCTTCTCTTGTCCCTCAATTACTCCAGTTAGGACGACTCCAACCCCAGTATCACTGGCATCCGCATGAATTACAATTCACGGTTGAAATCTAGCGTATGCAGTATAGGCGCAGATGCAATCAATGTGACCTCAAAACATTTCTGATGCTCTTCAGTGCAAACAAAAGGTTTTTTCGGATCGCCCTTCGTTAACCTAGATAACGGTTCAGCCAACGTCGCGAAATTATTCAAAAACTGTCTATAAAACAACAACATATCATAAAATCTCTTTACTTGCGTAAAATAAAGAAAAACTCACAATTGATTTGATCTTATCCGGATCTGGTCCAAAGCCATCTCTGTTCACCAGAACACCGAAGTACCTGGCCTGTTCACAGAAGTACCTGGCCTTCTCCTGATAGAAAATACTTTTCTCGCGATTTACTGTGAGTCCAGCTTTCTTGATCCGCATCAGCACTCGCTTGAGGATACTTGTATGTTTCTCAAACGTTCCCGTCGCTATAATAATGTCATTTAAATACGCGAACGCGTGCGGCTGCAGTTCTGGAGATATAATCACATCAAGTAGCCTCTGAAATAGCACTCCAGCCTCTGACAAACCAAAAGGAAGACAATTAAATCGAAACAATCCCATGCGCATCATTTCGTGTAATCGCATTTACTTTGTGAAAATCCACTCAAGATCCACACAAATGCTGCCACTAACTGTGTATTTGGCTCGGCCGAACTTACGTCGACCGAAGCTACCTTAGTACTTACCAACGTCTCGGGTTTGGCACCCCCGCCGGCGGTCTATATACCAAACTAGATAATATAGTTTGTTCTGGCGGAGGCAGAGGACGATTATCCTTGTGGCCCGTTATTACTATCTCCGCTTCTTCCGCGATTCGACAAAAACTATCCAGTTCACTGTATTCTTGGTGTTAATGCTTGAATATCCGACTTCAGATTTCTATGTGATAAATCTAGCTGATTTCCCATGCTGGGCTCCGGAATCATCTCTTTTATAATTCCGCGAAGGCACGTGCCAAAGTCGAGGATTCGTACTCGCCTTGAAACTTCTTTTCCACATCTGACGTCAGACGCTCCTGAAAACGTCTATTTATGAGAATCGTCGAGTGGAAGCCTTCGAGCTCCACTGTATAAGCATAGAAGTGGGTAGAAGTGGAGGCGCAGGCGTAGTCCACAACGATGAATGTAAATAGAATTATAAGTATTTGCCGAAGCCGTGAGATGAGAAATACTAAATTGCGAGAACATTTGTAATTGCCGCGGATGGAGATACAGTGTATCCGAACGGTCACATGATGGGCCGCGGATGGAATGCATGTGTGAGCGGACAACGAGCGAGCGCGAGTCAGTACCCAGCAAACCTCGCAAGAGTAAGCATATAGGGAACAATCGAGAGAGTAATCGCAGTGAATTTAGGAGTAATATTAAGAGCGAATCCAGAGTCAAGCGCCATCCACCCGCGTAGCCGTTGTATTCGCGCGATTATAGGGAACGAGACTTCGGCCGAACGAGAGGAGGCGAGAAAGGATAGAAAGAAAAAAAAGTAAGAAAAGTGATGGTTATCCCGAGAGTGCCGCATATCCGCCGAAGCGGTCGCCGTGCTTGCGTATAAGCAACGTGCAGAACGAGAGTATATAATACGAATCTAATCCATATAATAAATCAGCTACTGTTATCCGCAAATCCACGCGTATTTAATCCTTTACTATTTCCGGGCTCAAACGGCCCTGACGTACAAGAGTATTAGCCGAGGCCTGAAGACTTGCTCGAGGTATCCGCTACGCGTCAAGTTACCCTTAACCAGAAAATCAGATGCGGCGCAAAGCCTCGAGAAACACGGGAGGAGGAGAGAACCACTAGGAGAATGACGCGGCCATCCGCGCAAGACTCATGTTATCCTCTAGCTGTTCTAAAAAACGTTCAATCCGCTCTGTGACGTCACCTGAGAATGTCAATCCCCACTTTTTGACAATTCCCATGAGATTACTAGGATATAATCACGTCGGTAAATTCCCCTCAAGATTACCATGACTACTAGACGACGGCCAAATCAGTCAGTCATTGGCTTCATTTCTGCTTCTTAAATTTTCTGTGTCTGATAGCCCGAAGATTCTCTTCGGTACTACTGGCGTTTTCACATTCGACAAATCGAATGTGACTCTCGATGATGTGACGCCTGCTTGCAGAATCGTCGTACTGCTCGCCCTTGCATCGTTAAAGTTCGTGCGCTTTGCATTTAACTGTTCTTTAAGCTCACTGATCGTCTTTTGCACGTTATGCATCGTCTGCATTGGACCTGGCAGCAATGCGTACTCTTTCCCATCAACTCCAGTCATAACATCCAGATCTTCTTTGGCTGCAGCTTTACCCACAAACTCTTCAGTTCGTTTAGCATCAACTTTACTTCCTTCTAACAATTTGTCTATTCGAAGACGATGACTTCGTCCGTTGTTGATCAGCAATCACCAACAAAGCATTCAACTGCGACGATCTTCACTGCGCACAAGAACCATCTATGAACGACTTGCGTGCTTCAACTCTCTCCACTTTATATAATCTAGCCATTGAATCTTCTACTGTACCATCTAATTTCCATTTCATACTAGTCAATGCCTCTTTCCGTTCTTTTTCCCGTAAACGGACTACTCAGTTTTCGATTTCGCCATCTTCGTCGTCATACGTCGCGTGTGCACGCGCACGTAATCCCTAATCTAAAACAAAAATTATATCACGCACGCTTGCTGCCGGTCGAAAAAAAAACAAAACAAAAATCTCGAAAAATAAAATATCAAATAAGTAAATTAAGTAATTTAAAATAACCAACCTGACGAAAAATAGAATTTACTATTAACTCGGTTAAAAAAACAATGAACAAAACAAAAAAATTTACTTGTGAATCTACTTGAGGAGATTGCCACACCTGTCGATCTAATACAAGTGAGGTTTCTTCCTTCTCACAAAAATTCCCTACTAAGGAAGACCTAAAAAAAACGCGAAGAAAATGCCTATTTTCGCATGCACGCACAATTATACGCCGCGCGAGCATGAGTTTCCCCTCCGCAGCAATGAGCAAAATTCAAAACCTGTCTTGCGCTCGCCACGCCGAGCAGCAAACTATACACACGTATGCAACAGCTGACGACTCGCTCGACTACAAGCTCGCCGCTCCCGTGCAGTCAAATACTGTACCGGGTTTTTAAATATACCGGGCAAAAGAACGCTCTCGAAACTGCTAAATGCGGGACAGGTTACAAGAATAATATTATCTGGTCCTCGGGCACCTTGACGGTAACGAATATCGGATGTTGTTTCTAACACCATTCGGTCTACGCGCAGGCACGGATAAGCTGAATCTGTCGAACGACGCGCGCTTGGCTTCTCTCCACTCTCCTCGCGTGCCCCTCACCACCACACAGCAGCGACGCCTACTATGCTGTTCGCATCATGTGACCAAACGAGCGTGCGTGATATTCAAATATCGCCGCCTAACTTCTCGTTACAATATATATATATATATATATATATATATATATGGGAGTCTGAGTGCGTGAGAGAGAGAGAGAGAGATAGAGAGAGAGAGACAGAGAGACTAGATGAATGTACAAGTGAGTACAGAAGGGAGAGAGACTACTCTCTAGCATGTGCCAGGGTTAGGGTAGGTATGCTAGAGGGATGAGAGAGAGGGAGAGAGGGATGCTCCGGCGGGTCAGCGGGCCCAACTGGGAGTGCGGTTTGGGACGTAGGCGAGAGCGAACGCTGCAAAAAGAATGCGGGTCAACCCATCCTTATTGTTGTTTGTTACTCGTTGTTAATAAAGTGTTAAAGTTATTCGTTAACTATATCTAAATTACTAGCCACACCCATGCCTACACACCCGAATCCCACATATATATATATATATATATTCGTTCTAGTTAAGCAAGAGAACAGCAAAGAGGCGCCGGCAAAGTAATTATTTTTTCAGTCTATTTACTAGTTTTCAAAGCCATCATGTTTGCTGCTACTGATGCTTGCTGCTGCCTCTCCTTTGCAATGACAGCACATTATATACAGATGCTACACTAGTACACCCAGTTATACTGCAGGGAGGTAGACAGAAGGAGACCCAATTCCGCTCTGAAAATGTCTCATTTTCGCTGCTCATGATCGTAAGTTCCGCTCGACATATCGTCCAAGAATTAGCGAGTAGCAACGCCTCTGCTGGCCGTGGAGTGGTAAAGGAGAGAGTATTGTGACTATGGACTCAAGCCGGTCAATAATTGTAAAGCTCGCAAACGGTGGGCTAGCTATGGGAGTTATGAGAGCTAAGCGAAAACTCACCAACAGTTACCTCACTACGACGAATATTGATAGCGCCCTGCTTGGCAATGGGTCTGCCTACTGTATCCCAAGACATAAGATATTCATAAATGAGGTACTATCTACGGATAAATTCCTATTATTCAAAAGCTTGACGTCTATTACTCACGGATTAGGTTTCAAATACGTCTGGCATACAGGAGGTAGATTCCTGGTGAGGCTTAAAGGAAAAGAGCGTGCTCATGTTTTCTCCTCGGCCACCGATCTGCAGGCCATCCGTACGGCGTGTCAGGCCGCCCTAAAAAGACGGACAACATAGCTGATTGTATTTTGTTTTCTTTTAAATTTTCTGTACAATCAATCTGTCGCTTACCAAAAAATGTCCACTTTTACTTTGTTAAATAACAAAAACAGTGAAAAACGAACATTATTGTTAAATGCCCGTACGGTAAACATAAATGTGAATAATTTTCAACTAGAATGTTGAATAAAGTAGCTAACTCTGTTGTGATGAAGTACCCGAAAGTCCGGTCGCTGAACAATAAACCGTTTTGTAAATAACAATTAATTAACTAAGCTAAGCAGATAATCTTTGATGGCCCGTAAGTTTGTTGAAAATGATCCCAAATACCGGCTGAATTTTTTGCATACTTTTGGACATTATAAGAATCGAAAGAAACCATAAAAAATTTTTTTACATTTTTGCAATAGTTCTAGAATTTTTTGAAAATGTTGGCTTTAATTAATTAATGGATAGTTACACTAAATATTGATCGATCGAAGAAATTTTTTTTAATTGAATAGAAGTTTTAATGACGGTTAATTTGAGGGATCGGAAAATTAAATATGTTTAGTAGATCCAGAGATATTAACAATCAAAATTTATCAACATTTACAGCTAAACTAAACAATGTAGAGGAATTCTACTAAGACTGACAGGTACCAGAATGGATCTACTTTGTAAGAATATGTATTACAGTAAGTATATAATTAATTTAATGTTTAAATAATTGTTCAGAAGATATATAGTGCACATGAATTTCGATGCAGCGACGGGTGGCGCGGTGGTGGGGGGAGCCGTTGCGAAAGTGATTTCGTGCGCTTCAAATCCGCTCGCGCGGAAAAATTTTCAATATCTCGGCAATGGAAGCACCGATCAAAATGATTTTTTTTTAAAACGATGTAGCAAATCGAAACAAATTCAACTATTAACTTGCTAATTACATTGATTAATGAATTTCTTTGTTATTATTGATATTTCATAATATCAATATTTTTAAACAAAATTTTTTGCATTTTATCATTCATTATGCTTATCCTTAATAGTTAATAACGTTAAGGTAACTACATTTAATATATTACTTCTAAAAATCTACATTATATTAAGAGAATAAAATCGTAAAAATCACACCTGTTAAAAATCCTTGATCCTGGCAAAACTATACGATAAAAACGTATTTTGAGACAATGGGTGCATTCCTTTCATCAATGCGCTTCGAATCATGTAAAAAAAGTTGACCTAACCCAATTAGTTTTTGAGATATGGGCTTTTGAATATGACCTAAAATTTCGAAAATCAGCGTACGTACGTACGTAATTTTTTTCTAAATCTCAAAATTGATCCATTTTAACGATAAGAAAAGGACGCCAGTTATTCGATTTTTCATATAATGTTATACGATACTCGTGAGATCTGTACGTACGTACGTACGTACGTGCTTGGAAAGTGTGTTCTTTTTCGATGAAAGGAACAAAAAATTACAAATATGGTTCAATGAAATTAAATGTTTTTTATTGCGCTATACATTCGTAAAAAAAAATTTTTTCAAAATCTCAAAATTGATCCATTTTATCGATAAAAAACGGACGCGAGATATTCGATTTTTCATATAATGTTATACGATACTCGTGGGATCTGTGTTTTATTTTAATAAAATAATTGAATAATTCCAAATATGAATGAATGAAATCGAATGTTTTCAGCTCAGTTATACAATGGAGACGAGATCTTCGGTTTACATAAAAAACGGAAGCGAGATATTTGATTTTTCAAACTTATTTTATATTTTGTTGTAAATTTTTATCCTTAAAATACACATTTTTATAAAATTAGCATTTAGCAGAACAGGCCCATCACAGGTAAAAATTATAGTATATGAGGGTATCTATCCGCACAAATTTGGAAAAACAATAAAATACTGTACAACTTCACCATATTACATCTACATTATATTAAAAGAATAAAATCGTAAAAATCACACCTGTAAAGAATCCTCGATCCTGGCAAAACTATACGGTAAAAACGTATTTTGAGAAAATGGGTATATTGCTTTTATCAATGCGCTTCGAATCATGTAAAAAAGTTGACCTGACCCAATTAGTTTTTGAGATATGGGTTCTTGTAGATGACTGAAAATTTCGAAAATCAGCGTACGTTGACATTTTCAGCATTTTTTAGCTCAATAACAAAGCAAAATCATGAAAAATGCCAACTTCTTTTCTTTTTTTAAAAATTAATTTAAAAATTTCAAAGGATTTTTTTTAGAAAACGGTACAAAATTTATTACTAGTTAAATTATTAATTTATAAAAATTATAATTTCTTATATATTTTTCAAACCCACAAAACCATGCCACAATACACCCCAAGCTTCTGTGATTTTGAAATATGATATATTATATACGTAAATAATTCTAAATAATCATAAGAATTATTTTAAAAAACATTTTATTTAAATAATTAATAGTGTTTTATAAAATTTATTATTTATAAATTCTAAGTTCTCATATATTATTGAACGACTCAAAACCCTAATACAACGTATGAAAATTTTCTATTATACTCAAGTACGATATAATATACAAATAAAATTATTTTAGAGAAATACTAATACTATACAATACGCATATACAGTATTATAATTGTTTAGTTGGCGATCCAGACTAAATTCAAAAGTTTTATTTGGGCCATAGAAGCCTCCCAATAATTATGAATACAATTCCGACCATTTATCATTCTACAATATAATTTATTTTGTAAGCCCCTAAACAAATAGCTAAACAAAACACTTTGTAATCATATATATATATATATATAATTTTATTTTTTATATATATATATATATATATATAAATATAAAATAAAATTTGATAAAACTTCTTATTAATTTATAAGTTAGTTAAATTTTTTATATTTTCCAATTTTTCAACCATTTTTTTAATAAATAAGTGTTAAGCTAATTACTTTTTTTAATTCTATTGATTTTTAATAATTTTAGCTTATAAACAATGTTAAATTCTTTGCTTTAGATAAGATATGTATACTGTATTATAAAAATTTATCATTTATTATCTGCCATAAAGCGTACTGAGTATCGCGAGCGAAGCGAGCGATCTTTGCTAGTTAATATATTTATTGGATTCTCGCTTTTATATTTGTGGAAATCCACCAGAAAGTGGCACACAAGTCGGTCCAAAAATCGCACTTTTTTATTTTTGAGGGTACACCTATCGGGCTATGCAAGTTTTGTTCGTCAGCTCATTCCGAACAATAAACCAGTGTGTGCTTAGTCAAAACCCTATGCCAACAAAGAGCTACAGGCAAAAACCAAAAAAAAATGACCGTGACTTTTGCTCTAAAAATAAAAAAACGCGCATTATCTACAGTATTATAATATTCTAGAATTATTTCATATACATAGACTTAAAGTACACTAAAAGACCTTTAATTTGCATACCAAATTGTCTGGATCAGATGCACTCATCAAAAGATATGCACATTTAAAGACAACGAACTCTGTTTCGGGCGCTAAGAAAATAGCCGATTTTACGTTTTTTTCTTAAAATCCTTCTAACTTTTGATCCAAGCATCAGTTTGCAACGTTTAATACGTCAAATTGAAGCTCTATCCTTGTAATTTTCTGACAATAAGTCTATATTCAAAATTTTTAATGTAGTGTGCTATACATATGCTTCTCAAGTACATCATTTTTTGAAAGCATATATATAGCACACTATATTTTATAAAAAAATTTGGACTAACAAACAGGGAAACATCTCTATTTTGACAAAATCGAGTAATTTCATGTATATAATCTAAATTTACCTTTTTTCAAAACCTCGTACCTTCCGATCCAACGGACCGATTTCAAAGTTTAATAGCTTAAATTAAAGGTCTTACTTTCTACTTTTTTACTAATTAATCTGAAACTGATGGTTCTCATACGATAGGTTGTATATATGCTTCTCAAAATCAGTAAAAAACGATCAACTTGAGAAGCATATATCGACGGCAGAGACTAAAAAGCTGCTTATTCAGAGTCCACTTGAAGACGCTGCTTATTCAGAGTCCGGTTGAAGAAGCTGCTCATTCAGTGTCCGGTTGAGGAAGCTGCTTATTCAGAGTCCGGTTGAAGAAGCTGCTTATTCAGAGTCCGCTTGAAGAAGCTGCTTATTCAGAGTCCGCTTGAAGACGCTGCTTATTCAGAGTCCAGTTGAAGACGTTGCTTATTCAGACTCCGGTTGAAGAAACTGCTTATTCAGAGTCCGGTTGAAGAAGCTGCTTATTCAGAGTCCCCTTGAAGAAGCTGCTTATTCAAAATGACATTTTTTTTTAATTTTGTAGTGGCAACCCTGCTAGAATTTAAAATCTGCTTTACGGCGGAAATGAGCAGTAAAAAAAATCGGAAAAATTCGGAAAAATTCGGGAAAAATTCGTAAAAATCGAAAAAAATTAGAAAATCGTAAATATGCGTAAAAGTCGCAGAAAATTCGTAAAAATCGTAAACAATCTGTAAAAATCGGAGAAAATTCTGAAAAATCGTCAAAAATCTGGAAAACGTAAAAAATTAGAAAATCGTAAAAATGCGTAAAAATCAGAGAAAATTCGTAAAAATCGTAAACAATCTGTAAAAATCGGAGAAAATTCTGAAAAATCGTAAAAAATCAGGAAAACGTAAAAAATTAGAAAATCGTAAAAATGCGTAAAAATCGGAGAAAATTCGTAAAAATCGTAAACAATTCGTAAAAGTCGGAGAAAATTCTGAAAAATTATAAAAAATCAGAAAATCGTAGAAAACCGTAAAATTCCGAAAAAATTCGGAAAAATTGTAAAAAATAGAAAAATTTGGCAAAGTCAGGAAAAATTTGGAAAAAATCAGAAATAATAGAAGAGGGGGGAAATTTGAAAAAAAAATGAAAAAAAATCGATACGGTTCGGAAACATTTGAAAAATCGATAAAATTTTTATAATAATTATTATAAAAATTGTATATTGGGTATACTAATAATATGTAATATTTTAATGATAATAATTTTGTGTGTGTGTGTATATGCATACGCACATGCATACACACAAAATTGTTATGGTAAAGATGTTACATATAATTATTATTATTCCCAATATGCAATTTTTATTATAATTATTATAAAAATTTTATCGTGTTTTTCAAATGTTTCCGAACTGTATCGTTTTTTTTTATTTTCTTCTCAAATTTCCGCCCTCTTTTATTATTTCTGAGTTTTTCCAAAATTTTCCTGATTTTGTCAAATTTTTCGAGTTTTAACGATTTTTCCGAATTTCGTCCGATTCCCTGGTAGAAATTCAAATATCTAAAATGGCCTATAAACTAGAAAATGGCTATCAGAAATACTCGGTTCCTAACTTACGATGAAACACTTTTTCTCCCATTATTTGAGCATTTCATGGAATACTCATAACCTCCAAATTATTACACTAATTTTGCTGCATATATTGTACGCTAAATACCCCATGCAAGAATTGCCAACACTGACAATGCGGCCCAATGCTGACCCTGTACTGTCGGTCAGTATACTGCCTACCAGTACTGGCAGAGTAATGTTCCAGTACTTATTTGATAAGAACGGGCCAATGTTGTAAAAATGTACTGGCCCGATAAATTTAGCCAGATTCCAGACGAAGCTCAAATATTCGTATGTATAATACCTGCGTAAAAGTACTGATTCAGTATTGTGTTGAAGTGTTGACTCAGTATTGAACAGAAAATAAGATTTTTTTATATAATAATAATATAATAAATAATAAAAATAAAAATTATTCATATATTATTATGATGTATACCTCTCTCTCTCTCTATATATATAGATAATATATGAATAATTTTTATTTTAATTATTTATTATATTATTATTATATAAAAAATCTTATTATATATATATATATATAATATATGTGCGTGTGTTTGCGTGTGTATAATTTTGTATTTACTTCATTTTTCTTATTCTGCGTTGACGGCACAGTACTGGTTTCCAGTAATTTGCCAGTAAATTACTGAAGTATTGGACGGTTCTTATCATTTCGATAATGGTCCAGTAATGGACAAGTACTGGCTGTCAGTACTGCTATAGAGTCTGCCATTATTGGGCCAGTACTGGGCCGTAGGTGCATTCTTGCATGGGACAGGGACGTGTACGTATGTCAATCAGTTTCGATACAATGTATGGAATAAACAAGCGTTTGAAGCTGTAAATACGTGGATTACTAAGATATTTATGATTTAATTAATTTTATAATTTTTCGATCGGTTACATTAGGCCAATCAAATTAATATTTTTCCGCGCAAAAATTCTAAACAGCAATATTATTGGCTTAAACCATTCGGAAGAGTATGTACATTATTAATCCGAGTACGCGAATAGCTGAATTTGTACAGCAAATTCGCTATAAATAATTAAAGTCGGAATTTCGCATTTTTTTTGGTTTTTCCTCTGCGTATTGAAAAGTATTATTCTCAGAGAAAAAAATTTCAAATAAAAGTTGTTTCTTATGAAATTTTGCACAAAAATGTCAGCGGTGGCATGTGTCTACCTCTAATAGTTTAGTTGTAAATTGGCAATAAACGCAAATTCTGCCAAAATCGAAATCAAGTTTATAATTATTGAAAAATTTATGTTACGTTTCTTTTATTCTACGAAAAGGTAGTACTCAATAAGTACTATAAGCGTGCAAAATCCGAATTCTCTATCTACTATAGTTTTTGTGCAATAAGTACCGAAAGTTGGAAAAGTTGTTATTTTCAAAATGCTGGCAAAACGTGAAAAATTATCTCGTTATTATAGAGAAGAGTTATTATTATATAGAGTTATAAGAAACGTTCAAGTTTGTACGTCCTCTAGAAGAGTTATATTTCAATATACTACTTTGCAACAATTTTTTGGAAAAAAAGGCCTGTTTTAACCCTTTCTCTCTAATTATCTAAGCTTCTATTAACCGTACGGAGCTTCTGAATAGCGCATTTGCTTTGTAATTTTATACTGCACAATTTTTCTCTCTTGTTGTTTTATCCTTACTCCCGTATTTTTCGATTTCTAAGCGACAAATAAAAAAAATGACGCTTTAGCGCCTTTTTTGTTTATAAGAAATGCACAGTGTAAAACTAATTTTAGCATGATACGACTATTTAAAGTACGCATCATTTATAACCGAATGGCATAGGTCCCTACATATATTTTTGACCTTGAAGGAAGAAATCTCTATTACTTGGCCCTTCCGAATTTTGAACGGCGAGCTCGGCGCCGACGGCTGAAATCTAAGAAACACTTTTTTGCAGCTGCTTATTGCTTATCAAAAAGCTTGCTTAAGAGTAAGATCAATAGTTTTACTGTAAAGTTCAAGTCCTGAATTTCAGGAATTGAACTTCAAAATATGGAAAATCACCTTTTGGTATAGCGTTATGGTACATTGAAAAAAATGTATCTCGGTTCCTATTGGTCGTAACAAGTCCATCTGGAGCTTAAAATTTCGATAAAAATCCCACCTTTGCAATAAACTTATTTGTAATTTGATTGCACTTAAATATTGTGTACAGCGAATTAATTAATTACGTACTTTATAAACATTTGCTCCCCAGGACGCCCCTAATAAAAATTTCGCAGTTTGTAAAGTAGTATATTGAAATATAACTCTTCTAGAGTACGTACAAAAAAGTTAAACTATTTGAGATAATTTTTCACGTTTTGCCAGCACTTTGAAAATAACAACTTTTTCAACTTTCGGTCCTTATTGCACAAAAACTATAGTAGATAGAGAATTCGGAATTTGCACGCTTATGGTACTTATTAAGTACTACCTTGTCATAGAACGTAACATATCTTGTTCAATAATTATAAACAATTTTCGATTTTGGCAGAATTCGCGTTTATTGCCAATTTACAACTAAACTATTAGAGATAGACATATGCCACCGCTGACATTTTTGTGCAAAATTTTCTTAAGAAACAACTTTTATTTCAAACTTTTTTATCTGCCATCAATACTTTTCAATACGCAGAGGAAAAACCAAAAATATGCGAAATTCCGACTTTAATTGTCTATAGCGAATTTACTGTACAAATTCAGCTGTTTGCAGATTCAGATTATTAATGTACACACTCTTCCGAGTGGTTTAAGCCAATAAAATTGCTGTTTAGAATTTTTGCAAAAGAAATCACTTTCCAGCTTAATTTGACTGGCCTACATGTTAAATATTGTTTTCATAGCCATTTACTGGTCATTTTTATAGGCATGTTTGCAAGCTTGAGAATACCTCGTAATATTGTATAATAATATTTTCGTCCATATTCATTCTAAAAAATGGCTTAGAAAGGTTCGAAAAAGCGTTTCATCGCAAGGCGAAAAATGGTCCCATTTTTGGCCCATTCCTAAAAAAACAAGGGTTTTACTAGCTTTTAAATGATATAGATTTCCTCCAGGGTTTTTACGAATTTTCTCCGACTTTCACGAATTGTTTACGATTTGTACGAATTTTCTCCGATTTTTACGCATTTTTACGATTTTCTAATTTTTTACGATTTTTCAGAATTTTCTCCGACTTTTACGAATTGTTTACGATTTTTACGAATTTTCTCCAATTTTTAGGCATTTTTACGATTTTCTAATTTTTTACGATTTTTCAGAATTTTCTCCGATTTTTACGAATTGTTTACGATTTTTACGAATTTTTCCCGAATTTTTCCGAATTTTTCCGATTTGTTTCACTGCTCATTTCCGCCGTAAAGCAGATTTTAAATTCTCGCAGGGTTGCCACTACAAAATTTAATAAAAAAATGTCATTTTGAATAAGCAGCTTCTTCAACCAGACTCTGAATAAGCAGCCTTTTAATCTCAGCCGTCGATATATGCTTCTCAAGTTGATCGTTTTCTACTGATTTTGAGAAGCATATATATAGCCTATTGTATGAGAACCATCAGTTTCAGATTAATTAGTAAAAAGTAGAACGTAAGAGCTTCAATTTAAGCTATTAAATTTTGAAATCGGTCCGTTGGATCGGAAGGTACGAGGTTTTGAAAAAAGGCAAATTTAGATTATTTACATGAAATTACTCGATTTTGGCCAAAATAGAGATTTTTCCCTTTTTTCAAATGCTTCAAACTTTTGATTCAGTTGTGCATTTTCAAGATTTAATAGCTCAAATTAAAGATTATTTCTTCTCCTTTTTTGTTTGTTAGTCCAAATTTTTTTTATAAAATATAGTGTGCTATATATATGCTTTCAAAAAATGATGTACTTGAGAAGCATATGTATAGCACACTACATTAAAAATTTTTAATCGAGATTCATTTTCAGTAAAGTACAAGGAAAGAGCTTTAATTTGACGTATTGAACGTTGCAAACCGATGCTTGAATCAAAAGTTAGAAGGATTTTAAGAAAAAAACGTAAAATTGGTTATTTTCGTAAGCGCCCGAAACAGAGTTCGTCGTCTTCAAATGTGCATATCTTTTGATCAGTGCATCCGATCCAGACAATTGGGTATGCAAATTAAAGTTCTTTTAGTGTACTTTAAGTCCATGTATATGAAAAAATTCTAAAAGATTATAATACTGTAGATAATGCGCGTTTTTTAATTTTTAGAGCAAAAATCGCGGTCATTTTTTTTTTTTTGTTTTTCGCCTGTAGCTCTTTGTTGGCATAGGGTTTTGACTAAGCACACTCCGATTTATCGTTCCGAATGAGCTAACGAACAAAACTAGCAGAGCCCGATAGGTGTGCCCCCAAAAATAAAAAAGTGCGATTTTTTGGACCGACTTGTGTGCCACTTTCTGGTGGATTTCCACAAATATAAAAGCGAGAATCAAATAAATATATTAATTTTTAGAAGTAATATATTAAATGTATTTACCTTAACGTTATTAACTATTAAGGATAAGCATAATGAATGATAAAATGCAAAAAATTTTGTTTAAAAATATTGATATTATGAAATATCAATAATAACAAAGAAATTCATTAATCTACGTAATTAGCAAGTTAATAGTTGAATTTTTCTCGATTTGCTACATCGTTTTGAAAAAAAAATCCTCTCGATCGGTGCTTCCATTGCCGAGATATTGAAAATTTTTCCGCGCGAGCGGATTTGAAGCGCACGACATCACTTTCGCGACGGCTCCCCCCACCACCGCGCCACTCGTCGCTGCATCGAAATTTATGTGCACTATATATCTTCTGAACAATTATTTAAACATTAAATTAATTATATACTTACTGTAATACATATTCTTCCAAATTAGATCCATTCTGGTACCTGTCAGTCTTGGTAGAATTCCTCTACATTGTTTAGTTTAGCTGTAAATGTTGATAAATTTTGATTGTTAATATCTCTGGATCTACTAAACATATTTAATTTTCCGATCCCTCAAATTAACCGTCATTAAAACTTCTATTCAATTAAAAAAAATTTCTTCGATCGATCAATATTTAGTGTAACTATCCATTAATTAATTAAAGCCAACATTTTCAAAAAATTCTAGAACTATTGCAAAAATGGAAAAAAATTTTTTATGGTTTCTTTCGATTCTTATAATGTCCAAAAGTATGCAAAAAATTCAACCGGTATTTAGGATCATTTTCAACAAAATTACGGGCCATCAAAGATTATCTGCTTAGCTTAGTTAATTAATTGTTATTTACAAAACGATTTATTGTTCAGCGACCGGACTTTCGGGTACTTCATCACAATAGAGTTAGCTACTTTATTCAACATTCTAGTTAAAAATTATTCACATTTATGTTTACCTTACGGGCATTTAACAATACCATTCGTTTTTCACTTTTTTTTTGTTATTTAACAAAGTAAAAGTGGACATTTTTTGGTAAGCGACAGATTGATTGTACAGAAAATTTAAAAGAAAATAAAATACAATCAGATATATTTTGCCGTAAGAGGCTTCTTTCTCGAAATAAAAAGACTTTTCCGTACAAAAGTCAGTATTTTTTCAGTTATTGTTTATTAAAAATTTTTCCACAGGTTTTTCGCACGTAGCAGCTAGATATTTACGTTCTACGTATGGTTTTACACCAATTTAGAAAAAAACCAGACTCTTCCAAGCAACATCCATCTGTGTACCTTTTTTCTGCTACCACGCCTGGACTATCACTAGTCCAACCACATCTGGACTACTGTATTGTGGTGTACCTAGACAGGTCGGACGAACTACGACGACGTTTACAAAGATTGAGGAACTCGTGTGTAAGATGTTTTAGGAGTGAGGAGGGATGCTCACATTTCTCCCTATTGGAGACTTCTGGGCTGGTTGCTTACTGATTCGCGCCGCCTCGATTTTGAAGGCATTCTACTTTACGAGGTCACCAGGTTGCGCGACCCTGAGTAGCTTTCCTCCATATTCAAAAAGCAGGTGCCCAGGCCCTCTAGTAGGTTAGACCCACCAGACTTCACATTCCGGGAGTGAGCACTGCGACTGGGGGGTTTCGGCTATCCAGGTTCATGGGGCTCGTTTCTGGAATCCCCTTCCACCTTTCCTTGCCTCCTTTAAAGTAGCCTTCAGATGCTACCTAGTAAACCTCGACCACTACAGTAGCTAATTAACGAACAAATGCTAGAGTTTGTTGTAGTATGAGTATCTGTATGTATGAATTGTAAATTGTAAATTGTGTATATATGTAACATTTTCCAATCTGACTGAACGTCATCCTTCTTTAGTTTATTAGTATTTAGAAAAACGCAGCTGTGATAAAGTTCTAGTTGCTAATAAGTTAGTGTACTACTGTAAATTGTTCTGCTATGCTGTGATTATTTCAATTTAGGCCTGAATCAAACAGTATTATTTGTACTAGTATTATTTGTATTTGTATTTTATATCAGCATATCAGTATTTATTTATTCATTTTTTTTTATATTTCACAGACGAAGTATCATCGTATAATATAATTTTTTTATATATATTATAATCATTATATGCATCTCAGTTAAAATAAACCACATAAAGAAACCAAATAAAGGTCCATCAATCAATCAATCTATCTATGTATCTATCTATCTCTCTCTCTCTCTCTCCTTTATTACAGGTTATATGACTTCGAAAACTTTCGGAGAGTTACAGCAAATAGTTTATTCGTCAAGTTTATTTTTGCAAAGAATAATGTCCGGAATTAGTAAACAATTAATCAACAATTTTTCTTACTTTTAATCTTAAAAGAACTCCAAGAATTTTTACAGCTTCTACTTGAAATTTTTAGTTCGTTTTTTATAGTGATATATCCGCGAGTATTTTATACGGACAGTATTTTTAGTTGGTTCTGATACACATAAATTGTTAATAACACACAGAATAATATCATTTTATTCAACGACAAAAATATTTTTCATTGTAAAAAAATGAATGAAATTGATTGTATTAAAAAATAAAGAACGCCAGAAAAATGAAAGTTAAGTAAGTTATATAATAATCCAGATCAATTAAAATATTTAGAATTACAAACTTCAAATAATGTAGAAATTAAAAACAAAAGAGTTCTATATAAAACTAAAAGAGTAATTTGAAGAAATTGAAGCAAACCAATAAAAAAAATATTTAAGTACAAAAATGATGTACAATGGCTATCAGTTTATTCACAATCCCTAAACTAGCGATGCATTTTAGTAAAAAAAGTAATTATTCAACTTAGCAGTTAACCGACAGCGTTTCGACTTTTTTGCTTATAAATAATGCATGTTCAAGTAACATTATTTATTAATGATATAGAATTAATAGCTACTTTCCGAATATTGTTGAAATATGCATCATTTAAAAGCGTCGAATCAATACTATACCTGATTATATGTATATATTAGGGTGAGACAAAAGCCATACCGTCTTAAAAATTGTTATGCCGACGCTTTCAAACGATAGGTAGTAAACCGTGCAAGGCAACAGATATCTCCGTTTTTATTTTGAACAATTTTTCGCTTGTCCCTGGAGCTCTAAAGTTTCGTGACCTAGTGAAGCAGGACGACTGAAATCTTAATGAAGAGTCGAACACTACAATACACAGTGCTCATGGCCACTGAATGTCCCTGTCAGAAATATCCATAATAATACTCATATTTATGGTAGGGTCTGCGCACGTGGATACTTTCCCTTTTCGACTCTTTTCGAACTGTTTCGGTTTTCCTTACTACCGCATCTCTCTCTCTCTCTCTCTCTCTCTCTCTCTCTCTCTCTCCCTCCCTCCCTCTGCTTTGTTGCTCAACTTAGTCTATCCATGCAGGAAATCTCCCATGCAGGTAATAAGCAGAGAAGAAAGCCTTCGGAGGGCCTAATGTCATGATTTATTTTTTCTCCCTCTCTCTCCCTGTCCTTCTGTTGTTTCTCGAGAACATTCTCGTTTCCTTAAATTTCGCGAAGATTGCACGTGAAGTTGCAACAATTGCCGCAAGGAAGGCAATTATGTTTTGGGAAAGTGCGGGTATCCCCATTAAGAAAGAGTGTGATTGCATTATAAAATTGGAAAAGTTGTATGAAGAGCACAGATCCCTGATGAAACATCGCAATTACACTACGATTCCACATCAAGTGAAGCTGAGCAATTTTGCGTGCAAATTAGACGATTTATTCGACATCGCCCACGCTACGAAAATTGACGAAGCAGACAAGTTATTTAGTTGAATATTTAATATAATTTAATATTTTAACTTGTAAGTTTAATGTGATCCAAACATTATGAATCGCATTTTTTAGTCGCTCTACCACCAAATTAAAAAAAGAATGAGCATAAAACCATAAAATTTGACAAATTTACGGGATTTTCTTCCGACCGTTATGATTTGAAGTTATATTTTCATACAGTCGGCACCGTAGACAGAAAAGTGGGGGGCGTACGGCTCAAAATTGACGCGTGTTCACTGCCCAAGGCTGAAAATATTACTATCAAATCGTAGAGCTAGGAAAAAAATGGCGTTAATCAATCAAATTTCATGGTTTTGGACTCTTTCTTTTTTTAATCTGGGGTAGAGCATGTAAGAAATGTCATTCGTTCTGTCCGTTCTGCGGATGACATATATTGAATCTTAGTAAATTAATATTTTTGAATTTGTTTACAATTTGTGACAAAACTCATGTTTTCACAAACTATCTTAATGTAATCTTGAAATTGCATCGTATGAATTGCATTTTTTACTCGCTGTACCCCGAATCAAAAAGAGAAAGAGCGCGATTCGATTAGATTTGACTCATTAATGGCATTTTTTCCCGAGCCCTACAGCAACACCTTTTTTCCACACTATTCCATCATCGAGCGATAGAGTCATTATTAAACAAACACCTTTTTTAATTAAAAGAAAGTAATCACTGGCCATTGTCTTTATTTGAAAAAATTGTACTATACTTTTAAGTTACAAATAAAACTTGTCAAGTTATATTGTTATTTTTCCATTTCTTTTCAGCTGTTGTTGTTTCAAACACTGAACTTGTCTGCTCTTCTTTCAATTAATTGGATTTTATGCTGCCCGAAGATAATTTGGACAGCTTAAATGCTGCTTTTGAAGATACCGACGAAAATGATGTAGAATTTACTGTCAAAGAAGGCTCGTTCAAAATAAAAAAAAGGAACGTAGTAACTCCTCAACTAACAGCAATGCTTGATCGGGCAAAGACAAGTGATAGGGATGCAGCTCGCATTTTAGCAGCATTCGCTCATAGCTTGGGTATTGATTTGGATGAAATTCCCGTGAGCAAAGAATTTATTCGTCGTTCTCGGATACATTTCAGACGAACCAATGCCCAAGCTATAAAAGACAATTTCATAGATGATCATCCTTCGCGGCTATTTATACACTGGGATGGAAAACAATTCTAAGACCCAGATGACAAATATGCTAAGATTGAGAGACTACCTATTTTCGTTAGTGGCTGCGATGCCACACAGCTTTAGGGTGTTCCGAAAATTCCTCGAGGAACAGGAGAAGAACAAGCCAAAGCTGTGATCGCACTACTAAAAGAATGAGAAGTTACGGATGACGTTTGTAGTATGGTGTTTGATACCACAGCATCAAACACTGGAGCTGCTAATGGAGCATGCGTCTTGATCGAAAAGATGTTGCAGCGTAATCTCCTACATTTTGCATGTCGGCATCATATTTATGAGGTTATGCTTCGGGCAGCATTTAAGGAGGTATTAGGCGGTACATGGGGACGAAACGTCCTAATATTCCGTCGTTTCAAAGAGAAATGGAAAAAAATTGATCAGAAGAGCTTTCTGTCAGGCATTCAAGATGAGAATGTGTTTCAATACGTACAAAACGATATCGAAACCATTTTGGACCGAATAAAACAACAATTGCAGGTATTTTCTTATAAAATATAAATTATATCATTTTGAGAGTGTAAATAGCAAATTATAAATTAACTTGTATTTTTTCAGGGTTCCTTTACTAGGGATGATTATAAGGAGTTTTTAGAACTTGTTTTTATCTTTCTTGGAGACGAAACGGAAGGTGGCATAAAGTTCAAAGTTGTCGGACCGATTCATCATGCAAGATGAATGGCGAAAGCCATCTATTCTTTGAAAATATTTTTGTTTAGAAACGAGTTTCATTTGACAGCCAGTGAAACAAAAGGTCTGAGAGCGATTTTCCTTTTTATCGTCTTGGCTTATCATAAACCCTGATTCACGTCATCAATTCCTCAAGCAGCACCCAGGATTGACCTAGAATTTTTAAAAACTGTTGCAGTTTCAAGCCATAAACAAAAATATTGCTCAGGCCGTTTTCAATAAAGTGAAAGAACACTTGTGATATCTGGGCGAAGAATTGATTGCATTAGCACTTTTTACTGAATTAACGTCGAACGAAAGCAAGATCTTAATTTGCAATGCAATCACTTCAAATTCGAACAGTACCGTCAAGTGTTCAAAAAAAGCTAAATTGAGTTCATTAGAAGCATTGGATGATCTATCCTTAGATCATTTTGCTACTAATGAAACACTTCAATTTTTTTATAAATTAAAATTAAAATCTGATTGTTTGAAAATTGATCCCGACTTGTGGGAAACAAAAGAAGATTTTTTGGAAGCGAAACAAGTTGTTCACGCTTTGAAAGTTGTGAACGATCACGCTGAAAGAGGTGTACAACTTGCGTCGCAATACAATAATATTTTAAGCAAAGACGAACCCATGAAGCAGAGCATAATGCAGTTAGTTCAAAAACACCGTGAAAATTTTAAAAACTGTAATAAAGAAACATTAAAAAAAGCAATAGAAGATTTCATTTATACAAATAATTCAAATTAAAATGTTTTTTTATTCAAATTCATATTATGCTCTCTCAAACGCTCATCTTAGCTTAAAACCGTACAAAACCTCTTCTCTTTTTATAACAAATCGGACTTTCATTTTTATAAACAAATTCCATTTGAAACTGCGCAATGTTTTTGGTTATAAACATGAAACAAATTTTAATTGAAATAATAATAATTATGGTTTTTTCTGTTTATATAATCTTTTGAAAAAATATTTCAATTTATTTATAATGTATATTTAAATTACTCATTAGTATCTCGATCTTCGATTGGTACCTCGAAATTGTAAATTTAAAAAATATTGTATAATTAATTAAATTAATTAAAAATAATGTAATAAAGATTTTAGAATAATATATTATATTTTTATGTACAATTATATAAATATAAAATTTTTTTTTTGAAATGCAGATAATTTATCGTTTCTTTATTTGTTCTATTTTTTACCTACTATAAAAAAGACAAAGCCTTATCGTTTTGGGTTAAATCTCCCCAATATTTTTGAATTTAATTATAATTTGTAACAAAACTGATGTTTTCTGATATTAGCTTGATGTAATCTTGAAATTGACCCCGAAGAATCGCATTCTTTACTCACTCTACCCGGAATCAAAAAAAGAAAAAGCGCGCGATTTGATTAGATTTGACTGATAAAAGGCATTTTTTTAGAAGTGGATAGAAGTGGTAGGAGACTTACGGCTCGCCTGAAAATGTTACTTCAAATCCCAAGGCTCGAAAAAAAATAGTGTAAGTCAGTCAAATTTCATGGTTTTGGGCTCTTTCTTTTTTTCAATTGGGGTACAGCATGAAAGAAGTATCGTTCGTTCTGTCCATTTTGCGGATGGCATAGATTGAATCTTCGTAAATTACTATTTTTGAATTGATTTATATTTTGTGACAAAACTGACATTTTCTCATATTAGCTTAACATAATCTGAAAATTGAATTTTACGAATGGCATTTTTTACTCGCTCTACCCTGAATCAAAAAAAGAATGAGCACGATTCGATTACATTTAACTGATTAACGACATTTTTTTCCGACCGCTACGATTTGAAGTTACAATTTCGGTTTTGAGTCGTGAACGCACGTCGGTGCAGCCGGCGACGCGGATAGAAGTGGTGTGAGACTTACGGCTCGGAACTGACGCGCGTACACGGTTGCTGAAAATGTAAAATCTTTGATACCGGCTTTATCTTTTTTTAATTCGAGGTAGGGCGAGTAAAAAATGCGATTCGTTATATCTGATTTCAGGATTCGATGAATTTAAGCATTAAAAATTATTAAAAAACAATTTGAATTTGAATATTATTACAAAATCAACAACAATAACAACGACAATAATAATAGATTATACTAAATAATAATTATTGTTGTTTTTATTATTATTGTTCTTATAATCAATTAACGGCATTCATCAACACCAAAAATTTTTTCGTGTTGGAAATGAACATAATATTAATGTATTTAGATGAGTGTGTATACACTATCTAGTATGATTTTATCCCTCGGTAGTTTGTTAAAATTCTTTTAAGAAACGACGTTTCGGCGATCATTGTTGCCCTCATCAGGAATTCCAGGAATTTCTCGGAACTTCCTCATCGGAACTTCCGAGCCAGTAACTGACAAAGCGGTATACATGATAGTTGTGTCACTCGGTCTCTCTCTTCCCCCGCTGTTAACTAGCCGAGGAAAAGGATTATCGAGATGTACACAAATCAAATGTGCTCCAATATTTTTCTGATGAGGGCGACAATGATCGCCGAAACGTCGTTTCTTAAAAGAAAGGAGTTTTAATTTTTTAAAAACCTTTCTAAACCATTGCCTCGGAGAGATCGATAAGAACAACAAAAGAATTTGAACATAATATTCTTGTAAAATAACAAAAACGAAAATTTTTTAAGATAATTTAATTTAAAAGATTTTCACAAATATCAAAAATTTTTGATAGTAAAATTTATTTTTAATGTTGTTTCAACAATAACAACAATAATAGTAGCGCCGATTATAATATTAGTAATAATAATAAATTAAATGTTTATTCTTAATTATTATTGTCACTATTGTTATTATTGTTGTTGTTTCGATTATGATTTTAAAAAAATAACGGCATTAATTTTTTCAATAACAAAAATATTATTTTGTATGTTGGGGAATAAAGAAAATATAAGTATAAGTCACAAATGCACAAGCATTACTAGTCATAAGGAGGTTATGTATGCAAGTGAGGAAGTTATGAAAATTTTCCGGTAAAGGAAATAAGATGGAAAACCATAGGATAGTAGCAGAGTAGCAGGGAGAAAGTGTCTACCCCGCTTCAAATATTTTTTTGCTGGAATTTTCAGTTTCTTACTCCGGACACATGGAGCCAGGAACGTCCGTCAGAGCGAAACATGTGTTGCATTTTCGTGTACAGCAGGAAGGGCTAGGAAAGTATCACAGCAGCTAATCACCAAAAAAAAATTTACAGCTTTCACCTACTTTTTCGATCTGAAGTCCTTACTTTCATTTTAGTTTCTACGCCAATCTAAACATGATTTGTGAAAAATTTTTACTGAAATCACTTCTTCATGAGTGTAAGAGTGTTTGGTTAAAATTACAGTAGTCTAGAAGCAGTGGAAGGGTCCTTAAATCAACTTCGAAAACCAGCACTTTCGACCAAAATTTGCACGTGTTAAGTTCCCTAATTATTATTATTTTTTGACCAAACTTTTTCGAAATGATAGTTATCCCCACGGTCATGAGATTGGAAACAAAAAACTCCAAAAAAGTACACGATTTTGTACTTATTTAAGAGAAAGTACAAATGTCTGCTCCACGTTACTTACGATCTAAAACATAAACTGCTGGGGACAAGCGAAAAATTGTTCAAAATAAAAACGGTAAAATCTGTTGCCTTCCACGGTTTGTTTGAGGTTTTACCTCTCAAGCGATAGGTATATCGCTTGAGAGGGTTGGCATAACAATTTTTAAGACGGTATGGCTTTTGTGTCACCCTTATATATAACACACACACACACACACACACACACATATATATATATATATATATATATATATATATATATAACATTCACCGAATACCCGATAGAGGCGCTATTACTCGCTGTTTTCAGCGGTTCAGTTGAGCGAACTTGGCGACTTTGGCCGGGAAAAGTGAGACACCATATGGTGCACCTTAGCCTGCTTAGCGCATAGGAGCAGACAAGAGTAGCTCTCCTCTCTTATTCCCTCGTATACTGCTATGGATCCCTGACTCTTATCAGCGCCGAATAAGCCACACTTCTCGTTGCACTTGTATTTCGCCACAGTATATAGTAGCACAAGCATCTTGGCAGTATAACGCGAAAACAATTTGTTGTTGACGTAATAGAGAAGGAACTTATTAATTACAAATTGAAAATAGTGTAGTTAGTAATACCCCACCCATTTTGTTATCTCCAGCTTTAGATTTATACAATTCAAAAATAATTGTTTTTTTATAAGAAAAAGTGTGAAAATAAATTGTAAAATCAATTGTTAACTAGGAAGTAAACGCTCGCTTCGCTCGCGTATTCAACAATCTTTTTTTTCGATATCATTTTTAAAAAAAACTTTAAATATGTAAAGTATTTAATATATTTTAATATTATTTTATTAATAATATTTTTTGAAAAATTTGGTGTAAACAAACCTTCCATTATGTTTATAATTAATATCTATTTACATTATATTAATAAGTTATGTTTATAAAAATCCCATCATACATTCAGAAAACTATCCTTCGGTAACAACGCAAATCCGCCTATCATAGAATGATATTCTTTTAAAAATAGGGCCCAGAGGATTTCCCCCTGAGGATGGAGGAATATAAACTTGGCGCAATGATTATAGTCTAGGGGCCAAGGGGGTTTTAGTAGCCGACGAAGGTCCATGGGGTCACCCAAGCGTTCTCGATGTATTTTGACCCACTGATTACGAATTTCGAGGGTGTTTTGCCGTAGAGTGTGAAATACAAAAGTTATTAATAATTTGATTGTTTAAACGGCTGTAAAAACGAAGCATTGTAAGAAAATCCTATTTTGAGTTAATAGATTGCTAGCATTTTTCATAACGAATCTGATGCATATTTAAACATTAAAAAATATTTATTAGAACCCGAGATTTTGCAAAAATAGTGTTCCTTAGTTGCAAAATCATATTTTTTTTCCACTATTCAGCTAATGCCTTCGGTTCTAATTAAAATTTTTTTACTTATAATACCTTATTTTATAGGTCAGATGATCCTCTTTTAAATAATTAAGCATTATTTACAATAAATATTATATTTAAAAAGTTAATGACCGATAAATAAATAAAAAATAGCGAAAACAGTGATTTTTTTATGTTTATACGCTAAAATAACAGGATTTTTTTCAAAAACTATCATTAAAAGTTACTCAGAAAGATTCCTCGGTTCAAGACGAACAATTTTATGTAGCAGAAAGTTATTCTTCATCGCTGGATTCGGAAGAAAATTGCAATTGAAATTTGAAGTCCACGGTAGAGCACGGCTCAATGAGGCGCGAGTAACGCTCTACGATGGACTTCAAAATGCAATTGCAATTTGCTTCCGAATACAGCGATAAAGAATAACTTATGATACATAAAATTATTCGTCTTGAAACGAGAAATCTTTTTGAGAAACATATAATCGTTTGCTTGTTTATATTTTGTTAATTTGACGCATGAACAAAAAAATTATTTTTTTCGATTTTTTTTTATACAATTTCGGTACTTTTTGAATTTTTTAACTCTTGAGGTCTCGTTTGAAAGCTTAAGCATTCTTTGAATAATATTTTTACTTTGTGTTACATATTTACAACAAACTTAATATTATGGGTAAATTAAATCTTATCTGCTGTTTTTAAATAATAAAAGTAGTAAAATATTTATTTACTCTCGCAAATATCATTTTCTACATTTTCGATAATATTAAATTTATTTTTACACGTACATTTGCGTTTGCAATGGCAAAAAGAGCAGCACGGTATTTCGGCAGCTACGCAACTGCATGATTTCGTACAGCAAACATTACACTAAGTCACGACGCAGAGCAGCAGCCCTTCTAATTTGATCCCTGCCATTATCAGTACTAGTCAGCTTATTCTTATTTACCTCTTGACATATTACACACAAATCTCTATTAAACAATTTTTCAGCACTCATTGTAACTATTACTACGTACGCGAGGTGAAAACGCCTAATACGTAATGAGAATTATTACTAATACGCACTGTTAGTCGCATGAAAGCTATACACCAAATGACGAGCATAGCAGCATATAATAACAAGCTCGCGACTTGTATAATGAACAAGTTAAAACTTGAATAACGCTGTGCCGCGCAGTTATTTCTGATTTTCAGCACGTTAAATTTAAATTCAAATTTAATTTATATATAACCCTGTAAATAGCACATAAAATAAAATTTTTTTTTATATGGTAAATACAATTAATACATTTGTATAAAATAATATATTTTCAGAATAAGTGAGATAAAAAACCCGTAATACTATAATTACAACGAAAGGTAAGTAAATTTAATTATTTTTATTCTGTAATTTTGAGCACTAATTTTGTCAAAAATTGTAATTTAAAGCCCTTAGATTATATTTAAATTATGCTAAAAAAATTATAAAATCTATGTGAGCCGTGCGCTACATATACTATAGTCTATGCATGTTAACGAAAAGAGATAATTCTATTGGCCCGCGCTGTAAACAAATCACGAATAGCTCTAAGTATATCTATATTAATAGTGTATTTACCATATAAAAAAAATGTTTATTTCATGTGCTATTTACAGGGTTATATATAAATTAAATTTGAATTTAAATTTAACGCGCTGAAAACCAGAAATAAGCGGGACGTGGTACGCAACAGCGCAAGCATCACTTGGACAAGTTTGTATTGCGTGAAGCTAGCTGTACTAGATCGATCTCGCTTGGACGGTCTGAAATTGCCGATGAGTATCAAAAGCCACCCATGGTGGCTCTCTCCAACCCCAACACTGGTGCCGCGCAGTACTGTCTGTATGCGCAGATAAACGGCGCGCCGCACTACGCGGGCTTTTTCAAATTTGCTTCAATTGAAATGACTGGATATAGTGTTATTCAGTTATACTTTTATATTTAACCTATCTAATAGTTCATAAAAATAAGCTTATTTGAAAAGTCAAAATACCTAATGAAATACGCCTTGTGAGCTCCCACGTCACTCGCGCACTAAAACTCGACCGCGCACATTAAACTTAAACCGCTATTTTATTCGGAAATAGTAATAATCCAAATTAATATTAATATCAATAAAAATGTTCGTTATGGGTAACTTCAAGAGTTAAAAAATTCGAAAAAGAACCGAAGTTTTATAAAAAAAAACGAAAAAAATAATTTTATTGTTTATGCATCCAATTAATAAAATATAAACAAACGAATATTATATATTTCTCAAGAAAATTTCTCGTTTCAAGACGAATAATTTCAGGTATCATAAGTTATTCTTTATCGCTGTATTCGGAAGAAAATTGCCATTGAATTTTGAAGTCCATCGTAGAGCGTTAATCGCGCCTTATTGAGCCGCGCTCTACCGTGGACTTCAAATTTCAATTGCAATTTTCTTCCGAATCCAGCAATGAAGAATAACTTTCTGCTACATGAAATTGTTCGTCTTGAACCGAGGAATCTTTCTGAGTAACTTTTAATGATAGTTTTTGAAAAAAATCCTGTTATTTTAGCGTATAAACATAAAAAAATTACTGTTTTCGCTATTTTTTGTTTATTTATCGGTCATTAACTTTTTAAATATAACATTTATTGTAAATATTGCTTAACTATTTAAAAGAGGATCATCTGACCTGTAAAATAAAGTATTATAAGTAAAAATATATTATATTTTTACTTATAATATATTATATTCCAGTAATATAATATAAAATATATTATATTCCAGTAATGTTGTGATAACGTTGTGCAATGTTACCATAACATTGCTGTATTATTTCAATAGGGAAGAAATTTTTTCGAAAAAATTGATAAAAAGTATATAATATATTAATGTTCTGGGAATGTTGAATAAGCTTCCTACAATATTACTGTAATATTACTTTCCACGGATGGGTCCGAAATACCGATCGAATCGATGTAATATTAAAACGGACATTCGACTTCGCAGCAATGTTGCCTGACCGTGGCCAGCTGGTTACGTAACCTTCTCGCAACATAATTGATCCTACTTTACTTACCAAAGCAACATTCCAGCAATATTCCCAGAGTGTTGGGTGCTATATGGGAATTGCTGAAAATAAACATTAATCATAATTCAACAACATCGCACAAATTGCTTAATCTTACAATAAATAAACTCTGTGCAACACAAAAAAATTTTTAAATTTGATAAATTGATATGAAACATATCTTTTTTATTGTATTTTTACTGCCTCTTCGAGATCTTTAAAAATTAAAAATATCTAAAATATATATTAAATATAACTGCTATGAAACTCCAATTACTTATACAATATTTTTAATTCATTATTTTATAATGTTGTGCATTTTATAAATTGTTTAGCTTAAAACTATGTATTGTATAGATGAATTTTCATATCAAATATGTTTATTATTAGTTTATTAGATTTGAAGGTTACTTTTTGTTAAATAGTATTAAATATATTCCACATTTATCCGATTTATGTGATATTGTCAAATTATAGTGTATATTTAATTTTGAATATTGTTATATAATAATAGATGTTTTTAGAACAAAGCGTAATAAAATTATAATTTATAATAAAATTAGGTCACGAGGAAAAATCGCTGACGTATAAGATACAAAATAATCTACATAACTCGTCTGCAATATTTCACGTAAGACTTTTAAAAAAATTTAAATAAACTCTTGTAATATTTTACAAATATTACAGAAATGTTTTACGTAATATTACACGACAAACTAACGTAAGCATTGCATGAAATATTGTTCGAAAGATTTCTCTAATATTGCTGTAATAATTCACATTAGGATTTAAAAATGACCAGGATCAATTTCCGTAATATTTCACATATATGACATAAATATTGTATGTAATATTTCACGAAAACCCAAATTAAACATTGCATGAAATATTTCTTGAAAGATTTCTATGTATTGTAGTAGTAACTAACGTTAGATTTCAAAAATGACCAGGTTCGTTTTCTGTAATATTTCGGAAATATTACAATAATGTTTTATGTATCTTGCATGAAAATCCAAAGTAAACGTTACATGAAATATTCTTCGAAAGTTTTCTGTAATGTTGCAGCAATATTTAATGTAAAGTTAAAAAAATTACCCCCACTAGAGGTTGTCACTTTGACGCGTGCCCTAAGGGGCCAGTGTGGGGGCTTGTCTGGTGGATCCAAGCGGCCGGCCTGGCCTCGGTGTCGGGAGTGTGGCGTAGGACTGGGGTAGGGTTCACCCAGGCATGAAGGCGAAACTGGACTGATGCGGGATACCGCCTCTCGGGTCCGAGATAGTTTCCCTGGATTGGGATCCCCGTTAAAAGGGCTCTTCCGGCCGGGCCTCTCCCTGGGACTAGGTCTGGGACTCGGGGTTCTCGAGAACGGCCATGCGGGTTCATCAGAGGCTAAAAACAACCCTCCATCGCATACGGGAGGAGGCGCGATGGGTATTTGATCCAACCCCTAATCTCAAGGTGTGGCTGTCGTGCTGAGGGGACTGGTTGGCCACCGGGGTCCAGGTGGCCGCGAACGACGCCCAGGGGCTGCAGGGTGAAGCCTCTGTGTGTGCACAAAGCCCTCCCAGACAGAGAGTAGCCCGGGACATAAAGGCTAGCCCTCCCCTACTGAGCGAATTGCGGTAGTGCTCAGCTAGGGTACACAATACAGTACAATGACAGACACACACGAACAAGACACTACACTGCAGGATCACTCGGATTCCCCGGAGCCGCGACCTCCTTCTGAACCTCTCCAACGGGAGTCCCCTCTATCTTATCAGAGGGTACAGCGGGAAAACTGGGTTGCGGCGCTCCTGGGCCGCCGGATAGTTCAGGGGCTCAGGCTGGCCTAACCAACCGGCCTGACCGCCCCATCAGCTGGCGAAAAACCCCGGTAGGCCTGCGGCTGCCGGCTAGTGACCGGGTAGGCCGCTGCAGGCTGAACGGGGGGAGG
The DNA here is from genome assembly GCA_018906965.1 of Philotrypesis tridentata. Classification (NCBI taxonomy): domain Eukaryota; kingdom Metazoa; phylum Arthropoda; class Insecta; order Hymenoptera; family Pteromalidae; genus Philotrypesis; species Philotrypesis tridentata. Next base: position 54,986 of record JACCIB010000433.1, on the reverse strand, counting down.
GAGGGGTGAGGGGGCGGGGGCTCCTGAATGGGAGGACGGGGGTGGTATCGGAGCCGGGGAGGAAGGGTCTGCCTGACACTTACACACGTACATATCCGCTTAAATGGAAAGGGAAATGACAAGTACAGGAGAAAAAATGGTTCCAAAAGCGCCTGGAACCGAAGGGCTCCCTAGCCCAAATAACATAGTAGGACCGCAGGCTGAGGCTGGCAAGCCGGAGGCCGCGGGTAAGGCAAACCCGGAGGTCTTGGGGGATACCCCGATGACTGAGGGTAGGGCGAAAAGGAAAAAACCCTCGGGTACGGAGAGAAGGAGGAGGGCGTTGGCTAGGAGGGAGGAGGTGGAGGTACCACTGACACCCTCTAAGAGAGCGCACTCCGATAGCTCGACTCCGAGGGACCGGAAGAAGGGCTCGGGCATCCGGCAGAGGGCGTACAGTAGGGCGGTGGCCACAGAACTGAAGGTGGCCATTGTTCTGCTGCAGTACCCTGACGCTAGACTGAGCGCGGAGGAAGCGAATGGGGTCCTCGACCGCATTGATGAGGAGATTTTCGACGCACCTGACGGCGCCTACTTTCCCAATTTTTGGGAAAACTGGCAGCAGAGGGGGGCGTTCATCCTCAACTGTAAAGCGGCCGAGGACAAATCATGGCTGCTAAAAAGGTAAAGAAGTGGAAAGGCGAGGGACTCCAGGTCAAGGCGGTTGGCATGGGGGAACTAGCCAAGATGACTAGGGCCTTGATCTACTGCCCGGGATCCAAGGATCCTAAGGTGGTGATCAAGAACCTAGGGCGACAAAACCCGACCCTCAAGGCAAACCTGGGTGGTGACCGGCTCTCAGAAGGCCACCAAAGGGGTTGAGTCCGGGGTAAGGGAGGAGATGGTTGTGAGGATACTCCTGGAAGGGGAGGAGGTCGAGCCGCTGAAGGCCCTAGACTGGCGACCTTTTCTGGGGAGTAGCAGTGCGCATGTCGACCCCTTGAAGGGAAAGGACGAAGGGCAAAGGGAAAAGAAGGAGGAGAATGCCATAGAGGTGGAAACCACCAGAGCAGAGGAGGGGGCAGCGGCCATAGAGGAGGAAACCCCTAATGATAATTAGTGGGACGATGCAAGGCGCGGGTGCGACAATAGGGGCTAACTCTGTAGCAGCAACCACAATTGCGTTCGCGCAGATCAACTTACACCACTGCAAAAGCGCCACGGCTGTTCTAGCTAAACGCATGGCAGAGGTAGACACAGGTATCTGCCTAATTCAAGAACCTTGGATTATTAAAGGCAGGGTTACGAACTCGAATCAGTGGTGCAGGGTACTCTGTAAGAGCGTGTATCATTGTAAAAGGACTGCAGGCTGAGACAGTGCCTAGGCACTGCAGGAAGGACCTGGCCACAGCCAGGGTGAAGTATACGGCAGGAGGGGTTACAAAGGACCTACTTGTGGCAGCGGCGTACTTTCCATACGAGGGGAAATGCCCGCCAGACGAAGTAGAGGCTCTAGTTAGGGAATGCGAGAGGAACGGAACCGAGCTGGTGATGGGATGCGATGCAAACGCACACCACACGGTGTGGGGAAGTTCTGACATAAATGAGAGAGGGGAAGGTCTGCTGGGTTTCCTGGCAACCACGAACATGGGTGTAATGAACGTAGGCAATAAACCAACGTTTGAGAACTCGATAAGGGAGGAAGTCATCGACATCACTCTCGCAACGAGATCTTTGTGGACAAAGATAAAGGGATGGAGGGTCTCGGAAGAGGTTACGATGTCGGATGACAATCAGATTGTGCTCAACATTGGTGGCAAAAGTACGTTGGCAACTTATGGGAGAAACCCAAAGAAGACCAACAGGCAAGGCTACAGGGAGAGCCTGGCGGCGATGATAGGTACCTTTCCGAGCTCCTGCGAGAGGGCAGAGGATATCGAGCACGGATGCGAGGTTCTTATCGAAGTTATCCTGAACTGAATGAAGAAAACTATAACTCAGGAGAAGGGTCAAACCCAAGGGAGCACCCTGGTGGAGTAAGTCGCTGGGGAAGCTACGTAAGGGTGTAATAAGACTCCGAAATAGGTCCAAGCGAACCAGGACGGAGGACGATATGCATAGATTTAAGTTAGCGCGCAGGGAATTCAAGAAGGCCATTGAGGAGGCCAGGACCACGAGGTGGAGGAGGGCCTGCAGCCCGTGGACGGACCTTAAGGACACGGCCAGGTTGTGCGGAATACTCCAGCATCCCAAAGGCACCTTGGCTGACACAATCAAAGTACGAGAGGGTTGGGCGGAAAGTGCGGAGGATGCTCTCTCAGAGCTGCTCAGGAAGCATTTCTCGGACCATCAAGTGGGAGGAAAGAAGTTAAAAATAGGACACAGGCCTAGTAGATGCGACTGGCGAATAGCCAGGCGCATCACTCGTAGGAGAAGAATAAAATGGGCTTTGGACTCCTTTGAGCCATACAACGCTGCAGGATTGGACGGAATTTTTCCAGCCTTGTTACAGCAGGGGGAGACGATATTCGGGACTGCAATGGAGAAGTTATTTAGGGCCTGCCTGGCATACGGGTACACACCAGGCAAATGGAGAAGGGCGAAAGTGGTATTTCTCCCCAAACCAGGAAAGGCACAGCATTCGGTCGCAGGGGACTATAGACCTATCAGCCTGACCTCGTTTCTCTTGAAAGCGCTGGAAAGGCTAGTAGATAGGTATATAAAACAAGAATGCCTGGAAACAGCACCACTACACAGTGGACAGCACGCTTACCAGGCGGGGAAATCGGTAGAGACGGCACTAACGGAGGCTGTTTTCCGAATAGAGAAGGGTATGGAAAGGAGAGGATGAGTATTGGCGGCTTTCCTGGACGTAGATGGTGCATTTAACCACACTACCAGGGAAACCATGGCGAGGGACTGGTGGAGCACGGTGTCTCCCAGACGGTTTTCAACTCTAAGAGCTGTAGAGTGGGGAAGGGATGCCCACAAGGGGGTGTACTATATCCTACTCTGTGGTGTATGGTAGTGGACGGTTTGTTGGGGAAGCTGGAGGATGCAGGTACATACGCGCAGACGTATGCTGACGACATCCTGATTCTAGTGAGCGGCGATAACGGGGATGTAGTGGCGGGAGTCATGCAGTACTCGTTGAGCCTCGTGGAAGAGTGGTGCAACGCAATGAAGATAATTGTAAACCCCAGGAAACTGAACGTCATGTTGTGTATAACTAGGTACAAGACCAATGCGGTAGAGGGGCTTACCTTGAATGGCATTCCACTGAAACTGTCAAAGGAGGTTAAATACCTGGGGGTCACGATAGACTCAAAGCCCAACTGGGGTAAGCACATAAGGGACAAATGTGCGAATGCGAACACCTTCTGGTTGTGCAGGAGGGCAATAGGAACATGCTGGGGACTGGGACCGACCCAAGCAAGATTGATTTATGAATCTATCGTAAAACCGACGCTGAAGCACGGTACCATTGTATGGGCACATAAGTGCGATCAGAAAGGGCATGCGGGGGCGCTAGACCGAGTCCAAGGCCTGGTGGTGCGAGGAATGGCAGGATCCGTGAGGTCGACCCCGACGGTTGCCCTGGAACTCCTGCTGGGAATCCCACCGCGGGCCAGGGACATCAGGGCTGGCGCTTTCAAGGCACGCGTAAGACTCTCAGGAGCCAGGTCGAGTGATAGGTTCAGGGAGGAAGGGATAATGAAGAAGATCATAAAGATAGTGATTGGAAGGAGTTTGATAGGATGGTTGGGGAATAACGGTTCACAAAACCATATAAGGTTATCATATCGGAAAGATCGGAATGGATTGGGGAACACACGATCTACTCAAGATGGGGGAGGTTGATTTACGGATGGCTTAAAGACGGATCAGGGGGTAGGAGCAGGAGCATAGAGGAAGGGCGGCACCGAGGAATTGGTTTGCAACCTGGACTCATACGCGACTATATTCCAGGCAGAAGTCAGGGCTATAAGAGAGTGCTCTGACTGAATACAAAATGAGGGAAGCAACCATAGGTTGGGCTCTCGACTGGTAAGGGCTAAGCTCTGTAGGGTGGCGGTACCTGCTTGTGCATTGGATAGCGCAGTGAAAAGGTGGCTCCAGGAGGAGCTGGAGAGGAAATGGAGGGGGACAGCAGGACCACAACAAGCGAAATGCATACTGGGGAATGAACCACCCCAAGAATGGTTGAACGCCCTGAATAGGTCAAGGAGGACCGAACTCAGGCTGATCGTGGGGTTCTTCACCGGACACTGGTGGGTGGGATACCACCTGTATAAGATGAAGATGCGGGGGAGGAGGAATGTAAGGTGCAGATGGTGCGGGTGGAGGGAGTTGGCCACGCAGCACCTCGTGTGTAATTTATGCGAACGCAGGAGCTGTCGTCGGTCCTTAGCGTGATAAAGGCTATAGATAGGGAACTAGGTTAGGCCAGATGGGGTATCCGTTAGGATGCAACAGTAAATGATGAAGGAACAGGAGGAAAGGCATAATGGGCTTGACCTGAGTGCCAGATCCGGCACGTCCCCGAGCACGGGCCGCCGGTATCACCTCCAGGGACTTACTGATACTGTTACTGATAAAAAAATTGCCTGGATCATTTTCTGTAATATTTCACAAATACTACAGAAATATTCTATGTAATATTTCACGAAAACCCATTAAAACGCGATAATTAACAAACAATTACGTTAATTATTAACGGAACGTTAACAGGATAATTTCCTATAATATTTCAAAAATGCTACAACAGCAACTGTTTCCATAAAAAATATTCGCTCTACATGCTCCAATTTGGTCAAGTATTTTGCAAAAATGTGGAGTAAATGATGAGATTGTGACGAGTATCTTCACACCGCATGCTATTTTATTGAATACATATGTTTTTATATATATGCATGTGAGACTTTTCAGATGTTCCCACGCACCAGAGCTGTTCAGAGGCTGATGTATTTGTGAACGCGTCGTTTGGTGAGAGAACACCTAGGAGAGAGAAGCTCGTAGCCTCATGTTAGGCTAGATTCAGATTCGATTCGACTATCGAGCGCGTAGGCCGTGTCCTGAGAGAAAGATAGCGTCCTTTCAGTGCAACAATTATCTATTATTATTTATTGTTGAGTCACTTGCGTTCACGCGTGTGCGAGCATAGTGTATTGTACTCTTGCGATTGAGGCGACCTAGCATCGGCAGCTGGCGTGTAGCGAGACCGCATTACAAGTTGATCTGCGTGCGAGCGTTCTCCGCAGTTTTGTAAGTACCGGCTTTTCTCTCTCACTCTACCAGCGCGTTTAAGATCATTAGCTTTCTATCGACCGTGAGTTTGTGTGCAAAGGTAGCACATTTGTACATATTTTATTGTTGAGATTCTTTTACTTTATTAATACAATATACGCAATAGCCTTTTACTGAACTTTCCGTGTGTTTCATTTACTAGTGTTACATTCTCCCTGTTCTCCTTTATCTAAAACTCACGGAGAATTTAAGTAGAGTAATCTACATATAACGAGTGGATAATCCCCGTTACATTGGCGCCCATCAGTGGTTAGATTTAGCTGGAGCAGGGAATATTTGAATTTTGTAGGAAAAACTAAGTGCGAAAACGCGAGTGTTCGTTGGGATCGAGTAAGCGTGCGGAGATATACATTGCGTGTATAGTGTAGCGAACGAGCGCGAACGTTGCCGAGTGTTTACATCGCGCGGCTAGACTTGTCGTCCGCGAACGAAAACATTGCGCGCTTCCAGCTATCGAAAATTTTAGCGTTGGCTGAAATATTATTTGGAGAAATAAATTTTCTCGTCGCGTGATTTATATGTTCGATGTTTGCGATTAATCAGTATATGTAATTACTGGATTAAAAGTTGAATAGCGAATCGAATCTCAGTTTGCAATTATATTAGGGGAGTAATTTTTTTTGTTTAATATTACTAATTGAACAATTGAGTATAAATAATTGTTTTTTCCCTATTAATATTAAATAGTATTTTTATTATTTATGTTTATTTAATATAATTGTAGTCAAATCGACTGTAAATTTTTCTCTTTATTTTATATATTGTTGTGTGTGAAGCGCTGCTAATAGCTATAGCATACGTGCGCAGCTGATTATATGTGTGTGTGTATCAGTGTATCACCGAGGTAGGGTTAGATACAGGTATACTGTACGGAGCGTATCGCAACAGCGAAGCGTTGGCTTACCGACAGGATAGATTACTGTTTGAGTTTTAATTTTGAAATTGAACTTCAATTTTGTTTTCGGCGTACGTTTGTTTAATTTGAATTGGGATTTTTGACGATATATTTGATTTTATTTTGTTTGTTCGTTAGACGATTTAAGCGAAATTTTTTTTCAATTTAAAGTTTAAAAAAGTAAACTCTTAATTCGAGTACAGCTCGGTATTAACATTTTTTTGTTTTGGTTAAAAATTTTATTTTTTGAATTTTCTTTCGAGTCGGAAAATTTTCTTTTGAATTTTTTTTTCCTGTTTCTGATGGTAATTTTTTGTTGTAGATAACTTAGGTGTAATTTAAAATTACACAGAATTTCGAAAGGAGGCTGTGACTGAATTGAGAGCGACACGCGGAATAATTTGTTTTTCAATTATTGAAATTTTGGTCATCATTGGTTTATTTCTTTCGTAGTTTGTCTCTTGTACATTTTTTTGATTTCGATGGAAAAAATTCATTTAAGTTAGCGGGATCGCATTCATATTTTGAAAATGGCGATGCGTGTGAATGTTTTCGAAGAAGCGGATCAAGAAATTGAGAGATGGGCAATGTCATTGTCTGAGGATAGATTAAATGATTTATTGCAGAGACTTGAACTAATAACGGACGCGAGTAGATATAATAATGTTGGTAGGTTAATGAGGCGTTTGTGCGGTGATTATACTGCGTATGATTTTGTTGTAACGAATGAGCCTAGCGAGATCGCCATGTCGAGAAGAGACGCGACATTTCAGAAGATTATTTTGAAGGAAGATAATTTGTCCAATGAAACGAAGTTAATTACGTGGGTGAGACTTAGATTGCCAACAGCTTTAGACTCAGAAGCATCAGGTTTAGAGGCGACTGAAGAACGAGATGTTGAGGGTTTAGATGATATTTTCCGGATGTGGAGAAATGATGATCTAGAATCGACCAGAGTGTCTGTCGAAGAAGATGAAGGCATTTCAGAGGTGCATCCTGTGGTAACAGTAGCAGAGGTGCATAATGAGGATGAAGAGGTTGTAGATTGTCAACGGCGAAACGCTTGTACTAGCAGCGTTGATAAAGGCAACAAGAAAGCTGACTTGCAAGGTAATGGCAAAAGTCAAAATGATCGTGAGGTTGGAGTATAGTTACGAGAGTTGGCCGCACAGCTTGAGTTGGTTAAGAATTCAGAAGCCAAATGGAATGCGTATGCTATGAGCATGGAAAAATCCATGATGGAGCTTAGCAATTATTGTTGTAAATTGTCGGAAGACATGGAGAAATTGCAAGTGCAATTCCGAGATACGTTTGTGGTACATTGAGAGCCTGATGCTCATAGTACGAGGTTAAATCCAAATGCAACAAAATTTGTTTCCGGTCCAGCGATTAAGACGACTGAAAGGACTAGATTACCGTCAAGAGCGGAAACCCAAGGTGTGTCTCGGGGGGGGGGGGGGGCAGGAGAATCAGCTGCTTCATTTGGTAAGTCAAATGATGAATATTCTTCGATGTCAAAACCAACATATCGTGATGTTGGAAAGATTGCTCGAGAGTGGAAGATCCAGTTCAATGGTGGTAAGGAAAGTTGTATTGAGGAGTTTATTCAAAGAATGAATGAATGCAGAGCGTCATCGCATTTAGATGATACGGATTCGTTGAACGCGCTGCTTCACGTTATGTCGGAAGGAGCATTAATTTGATGTAGACAAATGCGTCAAACTTGGAAGATCTGGAAAGATTTCTGCAGCGATGCTAGGAGGAGTTGTGGCATGGATCAAGATGTCCAGATGAAGCTATTAGCGGAAGAGCAAGTGCGTACACAGGGTAAAAATGAACCAGTTTGTGATCATATCATGGCAATGTTAGCGATCATGAGTAGGCTTGATGATCTGCCGGAGGTTACATTACAGCTGAAAATGATTTATAATAATATGCTAGCCGAAATTAGAATGCAGGTGCCTCTAGAGAAAGTAAAGAATATTGGGGATCTTATTACATTAGCTAGGAATGCTGAGAAGCTGATTCACGATAAGAATGATTATAAGCCTCCTCCATCGCCTGACGGATGCTTGTTGCCAAAATTGGCCTACAAGGAAAAGCCTGTCATGGAGGGTAAGGAGAAGAATAAGAGCGGAACAGCAGTTGCGACAGTTGCAGAGCCTACTGATGTAGGTGAGACCATCCGAATGGCAATGCGTGATGTCATTGGTGAGTTGGGATTAACTTCTACTTCAAGAGGTTATCGTAGAAAGAAGTCGAATTCTAAAGGAGCGAAGTCGCAGCCCCAGACGCGACTACAGTATCTGATAGCACATCGGAGAAGATAAGTGCTGTTTCTGAAGAAAAGAAGAGTGCTCCTAGAAAGCCAATGAGTGATCATAATAAGGATCAGGATACCTGGGGCCCTTGTAAATCTTTTGTGAGGTGTTACGGCTGCGGATGGCCTCGTCATACCATAAAAACATGTCCTGAGTGCTCGAAGAAGAATAACTCGGGGAATAAGGCTTCTGACGTTAAAAAGAATTCGGAGACGTCGGGAAACGAGCAAGGGAGCAAGTAGTTTAGGCCCCTACTTCTCCTATTATTTTGGCGGCCTCCCAAGACGCAAGTCAGGCTACTGAAGAAGCAGTGATGCCTATTACAGTATTTGATTTATCGAATATTGACTGCAGTCGCTGGTGGATGCCAGTGGTTATTGGTAATTTTCATTTACGAGCACTTTGTGACTCGGGAGCTGCACGTACTGCTCTGGGACCGATTGGATCACAGATAGTTACAGTGCTGAAACAAACTATTGTTCCATATACTGGACCTGGTGCGAAACTCGCTGATGGACAGCTTACGCCGATCTACGGTTATGTTCAATTGCCGTTCACAGTGTTAGATCAATCACGAATCTTAAATGTTATGGTTTTAAGTGCACTTGATTCCGAATGTCTACTCGGAACAGATTTTATGCGAGCATTTAACGCGATTCTGTTACCTAGAGAGAATAGATTACAAATAGAAGGTGTCACCCAATCAGTTCCTCTAGAAATTTCTGCTTTCTCAGAAGGAGTAGCAAGCGCTCTCGCAGCCATCGGTTTGGCCGATGTTACCTCAGAACAGCGAAAACGTCTACAAGAGCTGTTAGACAGTTGGTTTCCAGCTGGAGAAGTAGCGTTGGGGTGTACACATCTGATCCAGCACAGCATTGATGTGGGGTCTGCGAGACCAATTAAACAACGTTATTATCCAGTGTCAAAGAAAATTGAGGAAGAGATGCATGCTCAAGTGCTAAAAATGTTGGACACGGGAATGATACGCCGTTCTAACAGCAGCTGATCAAGCCCCGTAGTCATGGTCCGCAAATCGGATAGTACCTACCGATTCTGTGTTGACTATCGGAAGCTTAATGCTGTTACAACCGCGAGCGCGTATCCGTTGCCATACATGGATCCTATTTTGAGTAAGCTTCAGAAGGCGAGATATATTTCTACCATTGATCTCAGTGCAGCATACCACCAGATACCAATGAAGGAAGAAGATATTCCTTTAACGGCATTCACAGTATCTGGGTTGGGTTTGTTTGAATTCACCCGTCTACCTTTTGGTGTAGTAGGCGGGCCTGCAACTTTTCAAACGCTGAGTGACCGGCTCATTGGACCTGAATTAGAGCCGTACGCCTTTTCCTATTTGGATGACATTATCATCACAACCGAGACATTCAACGAGCATCTGCATTGATTAGATGTAGTTCTGAAGCGAATCGCGGAAGCTGGGTTGACGATTAACCGAGGTAAGAGCAAGTTTTGCTGTGACGAAGTTAAATACTTAGGCGTCATTGTGAATCGTGAGGGACTTCGTCCAGATCCTCGGAAAGTTGCACCGATTCTGGAGTATCCGGTTCCGAATACTCTGACCAAATTGAAGAGATTCATGGGAATGGTTTCCTGGTACCGGAAGTTTTTGAATCGGTTGAGCGATGTCGCGGAGCCGTTGAATCTAGTGCTACGTGGCAATGCAAAATTCACTTGGAGTGCAAAGCAACAGGATGCGTTTGAGCAAGTGAAAACGATACTTGCGACAGCGCCTGTGTTACACAGACCATCGTTTGATCATCAATTTATTATTAAAACTGATGCGAGCGACAGCGGCATTGGTGCGGTACTCATGCAAGAGATAGATGAAAAAGATTACGTCTTGTCCTATGCGAGTCGCACTCTAACCTTTGCGGATCGTAATTATTCAGTTACCGAGAGGGAATGTCTTGCCGTTCTCTGGGCAATTAAGAAATTTCGTGCATATGTGGAGGCTTATCATTTTAAAGTGGTTACCGACCACTCAAGTTTAAAATGGCTTTGTAATCTACCCTAACGGTTGATTAGCTCGATGGGCATTGGAGTTGCAGTCATATGACTATGAGATTGAATATCGACCTGGCAAAGAAAATTATGTCCTAGATGCGTTATCGCGGATGTTCGAAGAAGATGACTTACATGAACAGCGAATTACATCTTTAAAAGACATTCAAGAAACTATTAAAGATCGGTGGTATGTACAAATGTATCGGCAAACTTTGGAAAAGCCTCACGAATTTCCAGATTGGAAGATTGTTGCTGATAAATTGTATCATTACAAGCCTGAGCCAATTCTAGAAGACGTTCTGGAAGATATGGATGCTTGGAAGCTGGTCGTGTCTAGAGATAAAATACTGCAAATACCCACGTCCGGACATTTGGGTCGTCGCAAGACGTATGAGCGAGTCGCAAGATACAATACATCTGTGCAAGAGTCTACAGGAGTTAGTTAGTTAGAGAGAACGCTCAAAAGCTTGCAGTGGAGAACTGGGAAGAGCGGATGTCGATTATTTGATTTGCAGTTGGCTGGAAACGCAGACAAGTTATGTTTAACATCGGTGACTTGGTTTGGAAGCGCAATCGCATTTTATCGTCTGCTATTCAAGGTATTAATGCTAAACTTACACCGAAATTTGCTGGTCCGTTCAAGATTACTGCTAGAATTGGACATGATGTTTATTCAATGATTAATGAGCAAGGAGAATGCTTTGAGAAGATACATGTTATCGACATCAAACCGTATGTTCAAGGAGAAGATCCTGCGTTTGCTGAAGATCAAGGTGAAGGTGAAAACTCTGTTGATGCTTCTGATGAAGAAGACGGTGATCCTGTAGAAGAAGACGATTCAACCACCAAGGAAGCGACCGTTAGCGAGAAGAATGAATGTGAGTGGCGAAATATTGCGCTGGGTGAAAACGTGGATGTTCCACGTAAGCGAGGTAGGCCGCGTAAAACCCGAATCGTCGTTTCTCGTGATACGAGGGCTCCTGGGGGGGAGGAGGCGACTCTCGCAGAGTCTGACGCGTCAGAAGCTGAAAACGGAAATTCACCGGTGGTTAATACGAAACGCGGTCGACCGAAGGGTTCTAGAAAACAGCGAGAACCGCAAGTTGAATTGTCTCCGCGACGTACGCGATCGAATAGGGCAAATGTTTAGGATAGAGTAGAGTAATAGGTTGAAGAATTCCCTGATTTTGGCTGACAACAACCATCGTTTATTCAGGACCATGAGTGACAGCAACAACTCGACAGCCTCGGTAGGCTGGAAGTGCGAGTTCGCTCAAACCTTAGGGTTTAAGTTGCTGAATATACTTTTGTAAAAAAGAAAGCTAATGGTGTTAATTTATTTAGCCCTTGTCAAAAGTTTGATTTGTTTTTTTTTCTTGCAATGAAGTTTGGTTTTTTTTGCATGTGTTTGAGTTGAAACGCTTTATTTTGAAATTGTATTTTCTTTTGTTTTTATTTTGCAAAGAAATGCTTTATTATTTTATTATTTTATCATTTTGGTCGTTTTTGCATGCTGGTGAGAGCATTGGAGAGCTGGTACGCTGTAAAAGCTACCCAGCGTCTGGAAGGGGGGCATATGACGAATATCGTCACACCGCATGCTATTTTATTGAATACATATGTTTTTATATATTTGCATGTGAGACTTTTCAGATGTTCCCGTGCACCAGAACTGTTCAGAGGCTGATGTATTTGTGAATGCGTCGTCTGGTGAGAGAGCACGTAGGAGAGAGAAGCTCGTAGCGTCATGTTAGGCTAGATTCAGATTCGATTCGACTATCGAGCGCGCAGGCCGTGTCCTGAGAGAAAGATAGCGTCCTTTCAGTGCAACAATTATCTATTATTATTTATTGTTGAGTCACTTGCGTTCACGCGTGTGCGAGCATAGTGCATTGTACTCTTGCGATTGAGGCGACCTAGCATCGGCAGCTGGAGTGTAGCGAGACCGCATTACAAGTTGATCTGCGTGCTAGCGTTCTCCGCAGTTTTGTAAGTACCGGCTTTTCTCTCTCACTCTACCAGCGCGTTCAAGATCATTAGCTTTCTATCGACCGTGAGTTTGTGTGCAAAGGTAGCACATTTGTACATATTTTATTGTTGAGATTCTTTTACTTTATTAATACAATATACGCAATAGCCTTTTACTGAACTTTCCGTGTGTTTCATTTACTAGTGTTACATTCTCCCTGTTCTCCTTTATCTAAAACTCACGGAGAATTTAAGTAGAGTAATCTACATATAACGAGTGGATAATCCCCGTTACAAGATGTAATAAACTCGAGCATAGTTTTAAGATCTAATTTTTTGTTTCAACACAAATATTGTGTTTATATATTAGCTATTTGCGTATACAAAATAACAATTGTGACGGGGATCCCGTCGATGGCTGCTCGCCTGGACACCACCCAGTAAGAGAACATATTCTTATACTCGGTGGTGCTTTCAGCAGCAAGCGAGCAGTCAGCTGTAGAGCCAGGAGGACAGCACGGCGCCGAGAGCAGCCTGCCGCCGAGCAGCAGCAGCACGAGGCGAGAGCGAGAGAGTGAGGGAAGCACAGCGCGTAGCAGCGCGCGGCAGCCAAGGCGAAAGAGAGAGAGAGAGGGACGAACGGCGCAGCGCTGGAGCAACGAGAGCGAGAGAGACAAGAAACACGAGGCATGCGAGTCACGAGGCGTACGCGCGCGAGCGGCGGCCGCCATGTTGGCGAGCAACTGACTGTAGTATGAGTGCGAGAAGGATGGATAGCGAGAGAATGAATGCATTAGAGACAGACGAGAGAGAGTGGAGGCAACGCGTATGCGCCGTGTGATATTGGGAAAAGGTGGAGGGCTACGGCTCAATCCACAGCGCGCGTGCGAGCGGATAACAAAAATGTAAGCGTGCGGGAGCATGTAATTGTGCGAAAATGCGTCAGAGCAACTAATAGAGCCAGACATGCGTGTAAGACCGTTTCAAAAATCGCGCGCATTAATAAGTTGTAAAAGAGGGCGCGAGAGTGCGATATGATATATGGCATATATGGTGCGAAAGCGTGTAAACGTATGATAGGCGTGAGAGAGCGATCTAGGGGAAATGCGTGAGTGCGAGTGAGAGAGTGAGAGACGCCGTGAACCGGCGTAGTTGCCGGACGTGCGAATATGGTCAGTATCGAATGAGCATTGAGTGAGTATGGAATGAGCATCCCGAGCATAGAGTACCACGAGCGAGCATTTTTCCAAGGCGACAACCAGAGCGACCCGAGCATCTACCCTCCGTGTGCAGTTTCCGAGTAAAAAAATAAGTTCCTTTCGCGTGCGCATCCACAGGGCACGAGGCACACCAGAACGCGAGGAAGTCGAGCAAAGGGATTAGAGACAGGTAGGAGTGTCGGAATATACCTCCCCGCCGTGAGTTCTAACCTTAGAGTCAGCCCGCGATATAGACGGTGAGCTCGCCCGAGGACGAGCACGCGTCCGCGAGTCAAATATATTGATTTGGATTCTTTTATTATTAATAAATTACAAAGTGTTTAAATTTTATAAAGTCGCGTGTCTTATTTTGCGTAATATTCTCCCTGTACCTCTCCCCCGTGACCTAGAGTGTAAGAGAGTCTCAAGCCGGCAGACAAGTGTTGAAAATCGCGAGTTCGGGCGTCCATCAATAATTATTAAATACGGGCTCGCGATAAACCTGCATAGGTGTCATTTACGTTGTGCAAAGCCTCCCCAGGGACGGTAAAAAGCATAACGTCACAGTGACGCCCAACGTGCGGCGTAGAGTATAGACGGAGAAGTGAAAAGTGAGAATACGCGACTTAGCCATTTTTTGCCACGCGGTCGGTTTCGGCGGCCATCTTGGTAGACGCCACGTGGAAAAGGACTCGAGAAAAGTCGGGAAGAAGATAGTATTTTTTTTTGTCTTTCGCTCGGAAGAGCAAGTGCGGTAAAAATTCTGAAAAAATTTTTTTTTCTCAAGCGCTATATATAGCGAGCGTTCACGAGTGGTATATGCAGCTTTCCATAAAAAATTTTTTTTTGTCACAGCTCACAGTCAAATCGATTGACTCGTGTAGCCGGATAACCTCACCGTTGTTAGCAAATCACGCGACTTTATTTGACTAGTGACGGAAAATTAAATAATTTTTAGAGACAAGCCAATTTACTACACTATCGTTTCCGAGAAAAATTATACTTTTCGCAACGAATTTTTTTTTTCACGCATCAGCGCTTCAACAGCGAAGAAAATTAAAAATTTACCCTACCCGACATTCGGAAAATTTTTGCATGACCATAATTTACATTATATAAATTATTCATATGTACTGTAAATATTATTTCTCTATATATTATTTTTGATACCCCACTAACACAGTGCCCCATCAAATTACTCTGACGGTTAACAGTTTGTACGTCGAAAATTATTTGATAACTTTCAACGACTTAAGGACAGACGTGGGAAAAATTTATTTTTTATTTCAGGAAGATTTATACAGACAGATACTAGATTCGACCGATTACAGTCAGACAGAAAATTTTTTAGTAGTACTAGAGGTTAGAGCGAACAAATTTTTTTTTGAAGACAGTAATCACAAATCCGGTTAAGCATGAATAAATCACCAGAAGACCACAAAATGTCCAACGCCGACCATCAAGGAGTAATGACGGCACTCCGTAAGAATAGGGAAGTCAGAGCAATAATCAGAGAAATAACGAAATTGGATCGACAAGAATTGCGAGATTATTTAGAAGAACTAAAAATAGATACTAACGGCAGTAAAGCAATACTGCAAGACAGATTACTTAGAGCGAGAATATTAACGGAAACAAATTTAGCAGCACCTTGGTACGAATGGGACGGTCAACCGATAATCCCACGACAAATACAAACGAATAACGAGGAATTTGAAACTAATAGAAAGGTCACAGAATTAACGACGCAGTTACAGCCAGTAATTAGACCAGAGTTTATTCAACCGAGTGCGTCGACGAGTATACAATATTCCGAGCATGTGAAACATTTATTGACTGAAGCTGCGAATAAATCATTGCCCAGTAATAAATGGTATGTAAGCCAGCACACGTCAACTCTGCTGCACTCCTCACCAGGAAAAAAGCAGATACCTGTAAGCGACTCATTCGCCAAGAATTTTCCAGAAATTGAAGCAATTGCCAGTGATACAGGAACGAAAAAGAAATCGAAAAATAGAGATGAGAAGCTACAAGTTAGCCCAAACTCGAGCGAAGAATCAGAGCATGAAGATTCACTCGAGGCACAGAGAAGACAACTGGAAAAGACAATCCATGAAATGCAAATTACATCGACAGAAGCAGAAACCGACAGCACCATAAGAACTAAAATCAGTCATAAATACAGGCGCGACTCCAGACCTAAGTCAACACCGAAGATTGGCAAATCGAGAACAGAAAACAGAAGTAAACCACACAAGAAGTCAAGATCGCCATCTTCAAGTAGCAGCTCTTCAGAAGAATCGTCCGACACTTCGTCAGACAGCAGTTCTTCAGAAGAGGACACGTCGTATAGAAGCAGACATAGACGACACAGAAGAGAAAGAAGTAGTAGCCGCAACCGTATTTCTGCTAAAGACTATGTCAGTCATTTACAACTAATCAAGAATCTAAAGATAGAGTATTCAGGCTCACCTAAAGATGACCCAGAAGATTACAACAGGAAATTGACAGGCATTAAAGACAGTCTAGAGATACCGGGAAAAGCCATGCTAAAGCTAGTACCATATACTTTGACAGGAAGAGCACAAATGTGGTATCAAACAGAAAAAACAGACATCCACTCTTGGAAAGACTTTTTGTCAGCATTCAAAGAGCAATTCTATACATCTGCCAACACGAACGATGTAATGGACGAATTGTTACGACGAACACAAGGCAACGGCGAAAAGATATCGACATACATTATGAATTTTAGACATATCGCCGATCATCTGCATAAACCAATGTCAATAAAGAAACAGTTAAGTCTACTTATCGACAGGTTAAGGCCAGTCTACAGAAAAGCTCTAAAGCACAAGAAGATTAAATCATTCCATGACGTAAAAAAGTACTGTAAAGAACTCGAAGATGAACTAGAACATGATGCCAGATATGCTCCCCCACCACCTGCAGAAAAGTCCAAGTTCCCAGCAGCAGCATGGTCGGCTACACCAAAACCAAAGGTAGCTGCGACAGACGAGATAGCAGAAACAAACGAAGTTGCTACGAAAGCAAAGAAGAAGAAAAATAAAAAGAAAAAGGCTGAGACAACCGAGACGACTCCTAATCAGCAAGGAACTACGACACAGGAAGTTTGTGCAACCAATCAGCAAGTGCAAGCCCCGCAACAGCAACCGGCGCAAGCGCAGAAGAAACCTCAGCAACCCTTCATACCAGCACTGAGCCAACAACTGAATCAAACGCAACCACAAGTTCAATATTATGGACCGTGCCACGTTTGCGAGACAGTGGGACATAGGGCAGCGAATTGTCCGAAAACGCAATGTTATAATTGCAGGCAATTCGGTCACAGGAAGAACGCCTGCCCTTACCCGACAAAATTGTCCGGAAAATGCCAGTGGTGTGGCCAAGTTGGAGCACAATTCAAAAACTGCAACAACTGTGCTAAAGCAAGAGAACTTCTCCAAACGCTGCAGCCGAAGACTGAGCCAGACACTGCATGTCAGGTATGCGGACAAAAAGGCACGACGCTGCGGGACTGCACAAACTGTGTTCACGTCAGAAAGCTTCTGGGAAACGACTCGACGGAGGCCGCCAAGGGCCAGCCGACCTCCGTGTTCACGCCTTGGGCCCTCAACTAGCGAACAAAATTGACAGTCATAACCCCGCAGTTCGCAGGAGTATGTCAATTTTGGGAGGGGGAGAAAGTGGCAGCAAGCCACGAGAAACAGTGCGAAGTCAGGAAGTAGCGGCCAAAGCTGTAAGCAACAGCCAGACCAGCTATTTAAAGACAAGCGCACAACAAGAAGAGATAAGAGAGATAAAGAGAAATTCGAAGCCTGAAAGAAACGCTGACGTAACCCGTGGGCAAACGCTGCAGGCCGAGAAGGAAGTAAACGCGAATGTGAAAAGAGGAGACGCCATTGCAACACAACGGCCAGACTCTGTCACAGAGATGAAGAGAATAGTGAATTCAGGGGCAAACAGAGGAAATCAAGTTAGAGCCAGTATCGCTAGAGACACGGAATCTAAGCCAGACGGGACGCCGGCTGCGCCAATGGAGAGTAGTGACGATGATACGAGCTTGAACGAAGAAATCCAGCTGTGCAAAAAGCGAGGCTTTAGAGTAGAGAAAGACATGATCCAAGGTCGAGGACTAGAAGATATCGTGGAATTTTCGAAAAAGAGCCTGGCAAAGGTAAAAGAGTTAGCAGAATTCAGGAAAGCTGAAAAAATCATGAGAGCTGAAGCCAACTTAAACTTGGAGCCGAAATCCACTGTAGAGCCAGATAATAACGGCGAGCAGAGGAAGTCAGCTCAGAGGTTAGCACAGGCTTTAGATTTCGGAGAAACTCGAGTAACCGCCCTGGAGAGAGAGAATAAGTGGGAAGAAATTGTGGAAATTGACAAAGAGGTAACTACAGAGGATGATGAAGATAGCATGAGTGAAGAGGAAATAGTGCTGATTGAGGCAAATGAATTATTAGAGGAAGAATTAGAAGAAGACCAAAGAATAAGGACGAAAGTGAAAGATTTGCTCGATGAAGAGACAGATTTCATGAAGTTAAGAAAAATCGAGGCAGCGGTGGACACTCTGATCAACGAAACGATGTCAGACCCTAGCACACCTACACAATTGGAGGAAGCCGGAGTCGACAGAGATTCCAAAGACGCGGAGGTGCATGCAGCCACGACCACGGTAGACAATAGAGACTACATTAAAGTCAGTCTAGGAGGAAAAGAGTACAGAGCCTTGTTCGATCCTGGAGCCATGATAACTATCGTAGGCCCAGAGATCGCTAGGCGGTACAAGACTCGACTTAAAGCAAGTGAAGCTCTGATACGAACGGTGACAGGAGGAACGTCGCCCGTATTAGGATTTCTACCAATCCGAATAGACTTAGACGGAATAGACAAGACGATTATGGCAAGAGCAGTCGCAGAAGTAACACATGAACTGATTTTGGGCAAAGATTTCTGCAAGACGTTCAAAGTGGATACAAGTCACAAAGGCCTATGGCGAGCCAATCTGGGAGAGTGGAGAGAGTTCGACCGGCCAGAAGCTAGGTCTCCAGCAATCATCATCGCAGAGAGCGCGGGTATCTCCGAGCTCAGCGACGAGGAGAGACGGGAAATCGAGGAACTGGTGGCCGAGATACTACCAAACAATCCCGGAGAGGAATTGGGGTACACGGACTTAACTGAGCACCACATCGTAGTGACAGACCCAACCCCGATACGCTGCAAAGCCAGAAGACGTTCACCGAAGAAGATAGAAGAAATACAAAAGGCAGCTATAGAACTTAGAAGACTAGGGGTAATCGAGAGATCCGCAAGCGCTTATTGTAGTCAGCCATTACTAGTGCCAAAGCCCGATGGGACAGAGAGATTTTGCGTCAACTATATTGAATTAAATAAAGTGACGAAAAAGGATAGCTACCCTCTGCCCCAAATGGACATGATACTAGACAGGCTACGCGCAGCCAGATACTTAAGCAAGATCGATCTCAAGCAGGCTTACTTCCAAGTCAAAATGGAGGAAAGCAGCAAGAAATACACCGCTTTTGCAGTACCTGGATACGGTTTATGGCAATTTAAGCGCATGGCTTTCGGCCTTTGCAACGCGCCCAGTACGCTGCAGAGAATGGTTGACATTTTGTTTGGCCCTGAGGACTCCCCAAATGTGTTCGGATACCTAGACGACATCGTCATAGCTACCGACACGTTCGAGGAACACAAACATAGAGTCAGACACGTGTTAACCAAATTGACGTCAGCCGGACTCACGATTAACCCGAAGAAATATGAATTTTGTGTCAGCGAGATAAAGTACCTGGGATTCATTCTGGATCGACACGGCTTACGGACCGACCCAGCAAAAATAGAGCCAGTGATGAACTGCCCAACTCCAAAGGACTTGACAGGCTTACGACGAGTCCTGGGCATGTTTGGGTGGTACTCTAGGTTCTTGGAAAACGAGTCGGAGATAAAGATCCCTCTAGTCAGAATGCTTAAAGACCAGAAAAACTGGAATTGGGGACCGGAGCAAGACGAAGCGTTCAGCAAGTTGAAGCAGGCGTTGACCAACGCCCCTGTTCTAGCCAGACCGGATTTTACGAAACCTTTCACGATCCAGTGCGACGCGAGTAATTTCGCCATTGGTGCAGTGCTCACGCAAGAATTTGACGACGGAGAACACCCGATCGTCTACGTCAACCGAGTATTGTCAGCACCAGAGATAAATTACACTACCACCGAAAAGGAGTGCTTGGCATTAGTTTGGTCCATCAACAAACTCAGGCCGTACGTCGAGGGTTACCACTTCACGGTTATCACTGACCACAGCGCTCTGATGTGGCTCCGCTCACTGAAGGATCCGAAAGGTAGACTAGCCCGCTGGTCGATAGAAATTCAACAATGGGACTTTGACATAATACATCGTAGGGGCACCCAGCATGTAGTGCCAGACGCGCTATCCCGAATGATGGAGCCAGAAATCTCAGCAATAGGTGAGATCAAGGACAACTGGTATTTACGAAGACGCGACGAAGTCGAAGAGAACCCAACGAAATTCCCCGAGTGGAGAGTCGAAAACGGAAAGTTGTACAGGCACAAGGAAGATCCAATGTTAGATCCGATCACTCACCCGGACGAAGGATGGAAACTGGTAGTGCCGGAGGAATTGCGTGAAAGAGTATTGACAACAGCGCATGCAGAAATCTCAGCAGGACACCTAGGAATTGAGAAAACGTACGATAGGATAGCACGGGAATATTTCTGGCCCGGACTATTCCATGATGTCTGCCGATTCATAAAAACCTGTCAGACTTGCCAGGCATACAAGACTTCCCAACAGGCTCCTCAAGGGCTGATCGGGAAACGAATCGTCGAGAAACCATGGTCCGTCGTGGCAGCAGACGTGATGGAGTTCCCAAAAAGCTCCAGCCAGAACAAATATCTCGTAGTATTCCAAGACCTATTCTCTCGTTGGGTGGAAATACATCCATTACGCCAAGCTAACGGAAAATCTATAGCCAGAGCTTTCGAAGAACTGATATTGTTCAGGTGGGAGACGCCAGAATATTTATTGACAGACAACGGAACGGAGTTTATCAACAAACATCTGGCGGAAACACTAGAGCAATACGGCGTAAAACATGTGACTACACCACCCTACCATCCGCAAGCAAATCCGGTAGAGAGAAGCAATCGCACCTTGAAAACAATGATTTCCGCATTCGCGAAAAATCACAGTGATTGGGATAAGCATTTACACGAGTTAATACATGCGATAAATACAGCTAAGCAAGCGACGCTAAAAACATCGCCAGCTTTCTTGAATTACGGCAGACACCCTACCCCGGTGAAAAGCTTACGTGTGGAATGGGAGGGGGTGACGAAAAAGACTAAATTAGAACCCGAAGTTTGGAAGGACAGACAGAAAAGACTAGACGCACTACGAGACTTGGTAGCGAAATATGTAGACGACGAACGAACGAGACAAGGTAAGCGATATAACAAAGGCCGTAGAGTCGTAGAATTCCAAGTGGGAGACTTGGTGATGAGAAAATCTCACCCTTTGTCTAAAGGAACTGAGAAATTCTCGGCCAAGTTAGCCCCCAAGTATGATGGTCCGTTTAAAGTCACCGAGAAAAGATCGCCAGTCGTATACATACTAGAGCCAGTCGAGGGGAAGAGTAGGAAAGTGGCGAAGGTCCACGTAAGCGACCTCAAACGATACGTGTCCCCTAGAAACAATCCTACTAACAAACCTTCTTCCCCACCTGTAGTAGTGTCCGACAGTGGTGCATGTGGTTACATTGCGACGCTCCCAAAGTCAGCAGTAAGTAACCAGGTGGCGGGTGTACCCCGTCAATCCACCATGAAACATTTTTCTAATTTATTGAATATTTCAGACATGAGTACCAAAGACGGACCGGGAGTAGAGCCAGCGAAGATGAATTGGGCAGACGAGGAGCCAGAGGTGGTCAACGACCTGGTGGAGCTCACTTCCTTCGAGTTGGAGCTTAAAGGCCCGTAGAGAGCCGGAGCTCAAGCAGCAACACCCTGTCCGGAGCAGGCCACCTCGCCCGGAATCTCTCACCCGAAAATTTTTTTTCTCTCTTGCATATTTTTTCTCACTTTCCCGACCTTGTCCTATCCTGCACTGAAGGGTGTGTCCATGCGAGCACAATTCGCCTTCTGAAACCTCTTCATAGTACTATGAAAGGTTTGGGAGGGGGAATGTGACGGGGATCCCGTCGATGGCTGCTCGCCTGGACACCACCCAGTAAGAGAACATATTCTTATACTCGGTGGTGCTTTCAGCAGCAAGCGAGCAGTCAGCTGTAGAGCCAGGAGGACAGCACGGCGCCGAGAGCAGCCTGCCGCCGAGCAGCAGCAGCACGAGGCGAGAGCGAGAGAGTGAGGGAAGCACAGCGCGTAGCAGCGCGCGGCAGCCAAGGCGAAAGAGAGAGAGAGAGGGACGAACGGCGCAGCGCTGGAGCAACGAGAGCGAGAGAGACAAGAAACACGAGGCATGCGAGCCACGAGGCGTACGCGCGCGAGCGGCGGCCGCCATGTTGGCGAGCAACTGACTGTAGTATGAGTGCGAGAAGGATGGATAGCGAGAGAATGAATGCATTAGAGACAGACGAGAGAGAGTGGAGGCAACGCGTATGCGCCGTGTGATATTGGGAAAAGGTGGAGGGCTACGGCTCAATCCACAGCGCGCGTGCGAGCGGATAACAAAAATGTAAGCGTGCGGGAGCATGTAATTGTGCGAAAATGCGTCAGAGCAACTAATAGAGCCAGACATGACATATATGGTCGGTATCGAATGAGCATTGAGTGAGTATGGAATGAGCATCCCGAGCATAGAGTACCACGAGCGAGCATTTTTCCAAGGCGACAACCAGAGCGACCCGAGCATCTACCCTCCGTGTGCAGTTTCCGAGTAAAAAAATAAGTTCCTTTCGCGTGCGCATCCACAGGGCACGAGGCACACCAGAACGCGAGGAAGTCGAGCAAAGGGATTAGAGACAGGTAGGAGTGTCGGAATATACCTCCCCGCCGTGAGTTCTAACCTTAGAGTCAGCCCGCGATATAGACGGTGAGCTCGCCCGAGGACGAGCACGCGTCCGCGAGTCAAATATATTGATTTGGATTCTTTTATTATTAATAAATTACAAAGTGTTTAAATTTTATAAAGTCGCGTGTCTTATTTTGCGTAATATTCTCCCTGTACCTCTCCCCCGTGACCTAGAGTGTAAGAGAGTCTCAAGCCGGCAGACAAGTGTTGAAAATCGCGAGTTCGGGCGTCCATCAATAATTATTAAATACGGGCTCGCGATAAACCTGCATAGGTGTCATTTACGTTGTGCAAAGCCTCCCCAGGGACGGTAAAAAGCATAACGTCACACAATTAACATATTAATTTCTATTTATTTATCGGAAAAGGATTATTTCTTAAACAACAGAAACCTTGCTGATTTATTCATTGATATCATGACTTTCTTTTGTTAAAATTAAGATTAGAATTTTTGTAAAATGAATTATTTTTTTTAATTCTTATGTGCGTTGTTACTAAAATATTCCATAAATAATTCGATAATACTTTTAAAATATTTCGTAAAAATGTTTCATAGTTACGTTTCGTAACGTTCTTACAATAAAGTAGAAATGTTTCACGTAGTATTTCGAAATAAATCTTTGATGCAATGTGCGTCATATTCCGACATAATATTACATGTACATTTCTGTTGAATTTCTGAATTATTTAAGAAAATGACTCGGAAAGTTTCGGAAACCTTACGTGAGTTATTACCAGAATATTACAAATATATTTTGAAAAATATTCCTTCCTAAAGCTACTTCAATTTTCATCATAATATTACATGAAACTTTTATGTAAAATTTCTGAAATATTACAGAAAATTATTCTGATAATTTTTTAATCTAACCCAAATTTTTGCTAGAAACTATAATATACAGAAATATTTCTGGAATATTTGTGAAATATTACAAAAAATGATAATGGTGATTTTTTTAACCTTACGTTAAATATTACTGCAATACTACAGAAATCTTTCGAGAAATATTTCATACAATGTTTACAATGGGTTTTCGTGAAATATTACATAAAATATTTATGTAATATTTCAAAAATATGCAGGAAATGATCCTTATCATTTTTTAAAAATTGAGGGAATTGTTACTGCAATATTACAGTAATATTTCTTATAATGTTTACTTTGCACTTTCGTTGAATAATACACAAAACATTGCTGCAATTTTTCGAAAATATTACAGAAAACGATTATAGTAATTTTAAAATATTTAACGTATTTCTCCAAGTAGAAGAGATTTAGGATAGTTTGAATCAAAAAAATTTTAGCTGGTCGATCTCACAGAGAATCAACCATATTATAAGAAGTAATCAGAGTCAGCACATAAAGCTTTTCAGTTTTATAGCAAAACAAATCTTTTTACCAATACCTTTTAAAATCCATAACATGGAGATTATGAACTCTCGTTGTTAGATTAAATTGACTGATTAGAATAAACTTAGATACTTTTGAAAAAATTTCTCGTTGAAAGCAGATGTCTACAGCGCACTCTCGATAGTTTTGACAAATGCACACAACATGAGTCAATCATAGATCACCTTCAGGAGATACACAACATCTGGTCATAATTCTTTTATATCTGGAAATTCTTAGTTTCTGAAGAACAGAAGAAAACATGCTCATACTTAGTTTGGTATACAAATCCTTAGTTTCCAGAAAATTGCACAAAATATGTTCTTGCTTAATTAAGTATAGAATGATAACACTGTTGTATAAGTAGCACTGAATGGTATGGATCTGGAACACACTTAAAATGGTGTCACGAAGGACAACATAACAAGAGTACACCTTACAAGCTATTTCGTAGCACTGATGAGCATAAAGCTAGGTTCCATCCCTACTGCGCTAGTCAAAATATGTACACTTTTTTATTTGTGATTTATTTATAATACATACTTCCCTAAAGAAGCTATACAGATTAACTTATGTAAAATAATATTTATACATTCTACTTATATAATTCTATTGATCCTAAATATTTATGAAAAATCGCATACCGTTACTAATTTGACTAGTTTTTTGAGATTAAATGTATCATTTTTGTAATCAATTAATATTTACTATATCTTCAAATCTTTGAATAATATTTTTGAGACATAAATAAGGTTACTTGGATATTCCTTTTACTATTCAATAAATTTGAATAAAATCTCAATTTTCAATGATTTTGAATAAGCAAATTAATGCAAATTCCCATAAGAGCCCATACTAATTAGCTTAGAATAAAAACATTTATATCATCGCTTCTATTCTCTGCAGATGTATGAAAATTTGTGTGTGTATTTCCATGATATGTACGAAGCTGTATACAAAGCTTCATTCACATCTCAATTTTGATTCTACTACACCAAGAGCAGCGTGCTTTGCGCTCTAATTTTTATCGCAATTTGTTTATAATTTAATAATACTTGAAAATACTTGAAATAATCAAAGTAGATTTTTATTTGAAAAATTTTGAAGAATTATTTCTTTTAAAATTTAAAGAGCTTAATTGCAAAATTAGTTTAAAGTTATTTTCAACTTGATTGCAAATTTATTTTATTTTAGAAAACAATTTATCAAGTATCATCGAAATAAATAGTTTTAGAATTATTCAAAACTTTTAATGAAAGTACAGATTATCCTGATTTATCTTTAAAAAGAACTTATTGAACTGTACACAGGTATACCTATACATAAAGAGCTCATGAAGGAATTGTCGATTCTGCTGTGCATAAAATTTAAAAAACAAGTCTTTCTCTATTTATTGTTACAAAAAGACCTGAGCTCTGTTTGCACACAGATCCTTTCTGCTATTATATTAGGCTAGAATACTAGATCAACATCAGCGCGCTTAGTGTACTCTAACCTCAAACTAACATATTCACTGAAAATGCATGAACCATAATATATGAACAGATGAACATAACTCTTGACGCTTATGCACAATATGAGTCTATCACAAAACGTCTTCAGTGGCTTCACAACATCCGGTCATAACTTTTTATTAGTGGAATTACCATTAGAACTGCCTGAAGCCCTAACTAACAAATAGTGTTGCAATTCACATTGTAATATTACAGAAGTATGTCTACAGAAGTCATCTTCTCAATTTATAATACTACGCAAAAAAGGAACCTTTTGGTTGTTTTGAGGTTCTCATTTTTCCAGCTATTGTAAACTGAGAGGGCGACAGACTTCTATACATCAATAGCATCTCAGAATTGCTATCTTTTTACTGGGGAGCCTATCTGTCCCATTGGTAGTTCATTATTATACTGTAAAGTTAGGAAATAATACCAGGAACAAGCAAAAGATAAGTAAGCATTTATAACATATTGCTAAAAATAGCTTATCTTTCTCAACATTGTGCGCATTAAAATAGGTTTTTCCTAAAAGCATTAAAACACAAGACTGAAAAATATATAATTATATTATTACAAGAAAATCATGGATTTTTTTGATAATGGGCATCATTACTTAATGATTGAATGTTTAAATAAATAGATAAACTATATTTATCCCATCAAGTTAAATTAAATAAACTATTAAAAATTATAAACTTGATCAATGAATATAGTTGATTTATTTATTTAATTTGAGTTACTGTTGGACAAAAAAAAATACAAAAATAAGAAAATCTTATATATTATATAATTAAGGAGGAAGCACCATATTTCCTTCTATTTTGGCCAGATTATGGTGAAAAATAATACATCGACCACAGTAGATAAAAAGATAACCTCATTCAATTCTTAACCTTCTTAATGATTTAGTATATTATTGTTTCAACACAAAATTATTAGAATCAATATTTAATCAATATTTAATTATTAATTGAACCAATAAATTTCTTTAATCGATTTCTTTGATCAACAAAACAACACTTCACATTTATTTTTACAGCAACATGAGCAATCAAATAATTAAATTTAAAGAATACATTCTAGATATATTCTATAAGATATAATAAATTTTAGAATTTCAGCACCACATTATTTTATTTGCACATAAACTCAAAAAACTTACCCACTATTTTCAACTGCTTTTTGTGCATATTCAACTTGAAAAACACGTCCATCTGGTGAAAACTGTGATGCTGACAAATCGTACTGCAAAGACAATGATAATAAATTATAATTCATGCGAAGGTATTATTCTTATTTAATTTCTACATAAAAGACCAAATTTTATATAGATTATATATTATATATACAAGACAGTTACCCCTGTCCCAATTGAACTCATTTTTTTAATTTAATACTTTGAACAAATATTTCTAACGATCAAATTCAGCTTGTTGTATATCCACTTAATAATAAATAATTAATAAATAAATTTAAAGGACCGACTCCTTTATTGTTACAATTATTTCAAACTTCACTTAGCTAATTAAACGTGAACAGATTTCTTTCTTTTGAAATTCAAAAATATACACTTGTACAATATTACAATAGTAACCATAGAATATTACTTAATACAATGCAAATGCAAACATATAATAAATGGAATATAAATGGAATAATAAATTTTTAAAACTCATCTATCTTTCAATTCGAACATGAACATAAAGACTTGAAGAGTTGAAAACCGGAGCCCGCAGCCTGTCTGCAATTGTTCCGTTTCGTTGTTCTTATGTTCCGATCTTTTTCCGAAACAACAAAATACGAGAAATGAAACAGAATACTTTACGAATATTTCATTTATGAGGGTGTGTTCCGAAATGCCAGGGGCCGGATTCGCTAAGCGTACGGAGTCACACACTTTATATCCCTTATATAAGAAGAAGAGAGATGGACCCGTGGGCAGCGCCATTGGCCTATCTAAATCCATGTATAAGAGAACAGCTGTTGCGTATCAAAAAAAGTCCGAAGAGGTCTGTTCCATTGTTCTATTTTTCTCGCGCGAAGACGACGTCTTAGGTTAAAGATCGACTGTGCGAACATACTGTGCCCCACCAATTATAACAATATACTGATTACCATAATGATTGAGTATTATAAAAATCAAATAATTGAGCGATATAAAAACTGTGAATCGTTGATTTAATAAAAGATCAAAAAGAATCGAGAAATTAAGTTGGATTTCCAGTGATATTTCATCAAAAATCGAAAAATTTTTGTTTGCTCTAAATGCTAAATTTATCATTAATCTAAAACATACGATAATCATTTTTCACTAAAAATGTTTGTTTACTTTAGAATTTGCCATTTTATGATAACCTATAAATGTTTTTCTTAACAAAAATGCTGTTTATGAATAAAAGTATTTATATTAGTTCAAAATCGTTCATGCGCAAGGCGTTTCAAGGAATCCTTCTGAAAATTTTTTTAGAGGTTCTTGAAAACAATTAAAATAAATGTTGGAATTTATATTTACGGCAAGAATTAAAATAAAAATTATTAAATTGTGATTAATATTTTAAATTCATGTTTTTCATGATTTTATTTGTTAATTAAATGTTTGAATTATTTCTGCTGTACATGCATAATTACTATACTCAAAAAATTCCAAGTTTTGTGCAGTCTGGCTTAAAGAATATGTATGAATTCCAGTTCGCATGAAATATTTTG
The DNA here is from genome assembly GCA_018906965.1 of Philotrypesis tridentata. NCBI lineage: Eukaryota > Metazoa > Arthropoda > Insecta > Hymenoptera > Pteromalidae > Philotrypesis > Philotrypesis tridentata. The sequence continues at coordinate 26,609 of JACCIB010000433.1, read as the reverse complement.
AAGATCTTTATATTTTAATAAAAATTCTTATATTTTGTGACATTACTTAAATATCATTGGGTAAAATAAGCTAAAAACATACACAAAATCATCTTTTTGTATCACAGTCATGATCTTTAAGTTTCATTACGTTCGGAGCCACAGGTGAAAGAAAAGTACAATCACTGAAGATCCACTTTAAAGAACAGAGAGAAAAATTAATTAAAATAATTAATTTAAATAATATTTAAGATATTTATCGAGAGGAAACATTTTTCTTAAAGTTGTGTAATTGAATGATATAGAGATTATTAATGGCTATTAACATTCCTATAGACGAAAAAAAGCCTTACGCGGGCTTTTTCAAAGTTGAATTATTGAGTAGAATAAATATTTTAAAGCATTTCAAAGAATATTTTTTGAAGTAAAATTTGTATTAATTAAAAACGTGAATAATTTTCATAATTCAACTCAAAAAGCAGATGTTCTATAAGTATTTAAAAGAGCAGAAAATCGATAAATTAAACAACACAGATACAAATCAATTTATTCTGCTATATACCTGGACAAAATTTGTATATTTGAATATTAGTCATATAATTTACAGAGAAAAAATCTATGCAAGAAGTATTTTAAAGAATTTAAGAGAATATTTTTTTCTTCAGTTAAATTTTAGATAATATAAAAGTTGTTAATAATTGAATTATCAAAATACTTATTAAAAAGAGAATAAAATGAAGAAAATACAGAGTAAAGAAAAAAATTTTACTTTAATTTTTATGCGCAGTGCTTCTATACTTGCAACGTCTGATACAGTCAAATTTCTTGAATTATCAGTTTTATTTAATAATTATCAATTTAATAAAAATATATTTAGTATCTTTTATTTGTACAAAATAACTATACATTATTGAATCAATATTCATTAACTTACATTGCAAATAATTACACGAATACAATATATATTACATACACATATAGTACTTGAATTACATATTCCACAAAACGAACGCGCGCTTACAGGTGGATTTTTTTAGGCGTATATTTTAAAGGCGAAACTCAAATTATTGCGATATAGTAGGTAAAATTGCAATTATTTTAAAATTTGTTCTGAGGTATAACGTCTAAAGGTGTAATCATATTTTAAAATCTTACATAGTTCTAAATTTTTATAAGAGGGTCAAATTGTAATATTTTTGTAAACAAAAAGGGAAAACGTTATACAATATATATCGGTCATTCTTCCAAAAGTGGTGTTTTTTATCTTAAAAAATGGACCACATAAAAAAGACCGATTTGAGGGTAACCGATGGTGGCTTTTTGTTATTTAAGGTACAAGAAAACATAATTTATTTGGAAAATACTACAGTTGTGATTAATTTTGTCCATAAGATTGGCATAGGAGGGGTTGTTAATGACACGTTAATGACACGTTAATGACATGTTACGTTATCATTTGAAATGTATTTTTCAAAAGTGAGAGAGAAAGTGTCTGTAGAAGTTTTTGAGCCTCATGCCTCAAAAAAAAGAATAAAACAGAGGATGAGATAATAGAAGCAAAAAAAATTAAACTTCAAAGGAAAAGAATGGCTAATCATAATTAGTTTTATGCAAAAAAAGGAAAAGTTAGAAAGACGTAGTCAACTTAGTGTTGCTTCTAATTTATGTATCTAAACGAAATAATTAATCATGATCGTTCTTATCACAGAAAAGACTTTCCTATTACATGTAATCTACGCATTAATGAAATTGTTAATCTTGCGATCATATAATCATAAGAAAACCTGTCATGACAATCAAAGCGATATAAGGACTCCTGTAAAATTGCAAGATTTGAATGTCAATAGTCAAAACCACTTGAATATTCCAGAAAACTATCCAGAAATGTTATTTTAAAAAATAATGATGATGTTCCAAATGAATTACAACAGCTTTTTAATTTAGAACATTGTCTATCTTCACAATTTTTCCAACATATTCGTTGGTTTAATAATTTAGTTTCCTTTGCATCTTTTAATGCTAATATTGTTAATTTTGGTAATAGACGCTCTGGGGTCAAGAACTAAAAAAACAAGATCTCGATTCACCTCAAGGGTTACAATTACGTTTTTCATTAAAGCCTGGAACTGACACTTAACGACGTTATCATTTTCAATGGACAAGCGAAGTTGCGCTTGTTTGAAGATCTGCCATAGCTGACCTCAACATATCATTGTGAGAATTTTTTTTTCTTCAGTGAAATTTTAAATAATGTAAAAGCTGTGAATAATTGAATTATCAAAATACTTAAAGAGAGAATAAAAGAGAATACAGAGTAAAGAAAAAAAATTTTAGTTTTATTTTAATTGAATATTTGAAAAATAAATAAAGAGTTAATACAAAGTTTTTAGTGATATAAGAACTGTAGAGTGATTATTGTGTCGTCGAGCATATGCGCAGTGCTTCTATACTTGCAACGTCTGATACAATAAAATTTCTTAAATTATCAGTTTTATTTAATAACCATCAATTTAATAAAAATATATTTAATATATTTAATTTGTACAAAATAATTATTTAAAGAATAATATTAATAAACTAATATACATTAACCTACTACACATAATAGATTTAAAGTTCATATACCACAAAACCAACGCGCGCGTTTACGCGCGCAAATGATCCCCTAGTATCCGTATACTTGGTATAGTCATTAGAGTCGTTACAGGCAATCCAAGCCGTACACAGCGAGAGCGTCAGAGCGGAGAGGGAGTGAAGCTCGCGCATGCGCCAACTCGGGATTTGGCGAGTTGAACAGCTATCGCTAAACGAAAGGACCTACTTAAGGATGTTCTCTTGCAAATGACAATTCCTTGAATATTAATAAAATTTGGCTTAGAGTTAGATTTTAGTATACTTGATACATGGTTGAAATTTCAGCCCCGTTTATCGTGCTAATTTTTGAGTATTAAGACCGTAAATTATGACTTTTTAACCCAGGTTACATAGGCTGCGACTGCACTTGAGGTACAATATTTTGAGCTCTGATTTAGAAATCCAACCACTCTTATGAAAATTAAGTATGTAATACAGTAGACTGTAACGATTAAGGTGAACTATTTTTTAACTGGGCAATCCGTATTATTTTTCAAGATAATGAGACCTAAAGTTCATAGCAATAGTCAATTTTGATGCGCGCATAACAGAGAGTGAGGGGAAAGCATCAAGTTTTCCTGACGGGGGAATATACTATACAGAGAGAGCGCGAGAGAGAGACGCACCCCCAGTACTCGTAGGCCCAGAGAGGAGAAGTACGGAAAACTGTGCAGAAGCCTAAATTTTGTCTCTGCGCATTTCGGGTGCTCAACTTAGCCCTCTCGGAAAGAGAGAAACTACGCGTAGGAAGGAGGAGACTTTTAGCGCCGCTAGTTGGGCTTCACTGAACAAGAGAACATCCTTAAACTTAACCTACTAGGAGACCGAGTCGTTCATCATCGAAAGATGGAGAGTCGAGAAGCGTCGTTGGTGTTGCTCCGGATCAACAAAATTGTTTTGTAAGTATATACGAGGACAGATTTTCATAATTTTCGATAAACTGCTCCGCACGCAAAAATGCAGCTTCGTCATTGCTCGCGATTGATATTGGAGTTTCGTTTAGCGAGTCGTTGCTCGAAAATAGTAGAGAACACAGATGGACGTAGGCTTTGGATTACTTTGTGATTTTATTAGTTATACTTATTGGAGACTTGCTACACTACCTATACTACTGAGACACGAGCCATTTTTCGTCGTCAAGGAATTTTCTAGAATTTTGTAGTACACGAAAATTCGCGTACCTGCTGTTGCTCGCTATTGCTTCGATTTTGAAAATGTGGTTTTCTTGCTCGTATATTACTATATCAGTGAAACATCAGCCATTTTTTGTCCTTCGTGAATTTTCTAGAATTATTAGTTGTCAAAACCATAGGAAAATGAAGATAGATTCGATACAACATTGAAGTGTCCCATTGAATTACAAAATTATAAACTAATACCAAACGCCAACTGTCTAACTAAACCATTAATATTGTATTTTTGTCAACATTGATAATCATATACTATGTAATTAAATGAAGTTCACGACGGTCAATAGATATTGACATGTAAAAATTGTTTTATGCGAAAATTTTATACAAATGTTTAAATGTTTCATGTATATTTTTTATTATAGGAGAAATCTTTTGTTAATGCAAGCCTTTTACTTATAATTTTCAACGTTACAGTTCTAATATTAAATTTGTCTTAAATGTAAATTGTTAATAATAAGTATATCAATATTTACAGTTTGAAATAAACCAAATGACAACGTCGACTAGCTGTGCAACTTCTGCCATAATAGCAAGGACTGGCTTCAGTTTGACTACTCCAAGGTTATTCTGATTTCAACTGCCACTGCAACCTCTGTCATCACGATAGATACAATTAAATACTTGCAGCTTGAGAACTCGTATGACTCTATTTCAGTTTAGTTTTTACAATCACAGCTTCGTTGTAATCAGTGAGTATTGGTCACTGGATTTAATTTGCTATGGCAAGACGTAGAACCATAAGAAATGGAAGGTTAGTTAATTGAAACTATTATTAACAATAATTTCATAAATTTGTGTATTTTATTTCGTATTTATATTTATTGTAAATAAAACCATTGGTTTCATTTCTTTCTTTCCTTTCTATCAAATTACATTTTCAAAAAAATAAAGAAATTCTTTTTAAAGCAATTATTATTTATGTATGTTTTGATAGGAATCGTGTAGGAGAACAACAAATTACAATGCTAATTTCATACATAGAGAGTCACACTCTTTTTGCAAGAGAGCAAGTTACGAAGCTTGGACCTCAAGGCCATATAAAATATTAAGAGATGTGGAAAACCCTAACGAATAGATTGAATATTATTGGGCCAGCTTCAAAAAATGTTGCTAGTTGGCAGCAAGTAAGTTTGATTTATTTAGCTAGAAATTGTATTTAATTTTATAGAATTGTAAAATAATGTAATTGTAAAATTTTTTCAGTATTGGACTAAAATGTGCCTTGAAAGTAAATCCAAAAAGCGTTGAACAGAACAGGGCATGATGCCCCAACGTTCACGTTAAGTGAAAAAGACGAGCGTATTAGCTTCATTTATGGAAATTACGGCACCGGCCTTCACATAGGAAGAGAATTAGGATTCACATCAGTAACTTACATTGAAAATAGTTCGGATGAGGACAGTCTCATCGATGATAATTTTGATTATAGTAAGTGTACTACATTATTTCTTTTTTTCTCCCCTGTTTGAAATAAGTATGCATACAAAAAGTATTAAGCTTCAGGACATAGTACTATTTCATTTTGTTTTAACATACTAATTTAGACACAATCTTTCAGTTTATTTAATAATATCATTGCTAATAACAGATTTAATAATTTTCTAATGTCCATTAAATACTATACAAATAGTAAATATTTGTGAATTAATTTTCAATGTTTACTATTTATATATTTCTATTAATGACCAGTAGAGTATTATTAAATAAATATAGATAAAAACTCTTTATACTTATGGCAAACAGGGAAGAAAATTCAAATGTTTTCCCAAATTATTATGTATACATTAAATTCAATAGTAATAAATATTAATTAATAAATTAATCTTTCAGATGAACTCTTGGTAATCGACCCATGCAATATGGTATCCTTGAATATGCAAAGATTTGAGGATATTTCAGCAAGGCTGAATGATGTTTTCACCAACTTGAATGAAAGTTTACGCAATGAATTAAGGTAAGAATTTTACTATAGATTATTTCCCCACAATTGAAGGAACTTTAGAAAGTGAAACAAAAAATAATTTTAAATTTTCATGTCAATATAAACCTTGCTTTATGACTTTTGACAGTTTTTGTAGGATTCAAGGGTACGCGTAGATGACATGGACCCACGAATAAGCATTTACAAAATTTTTTGATAAAAAAAGTTTCACCCAGTCACACACAGTAAATCATGAAAAATTAGCAATTATTTTTTGTTTCATATTCGATAGGTGCTTTATCCCCCCTTATTTTGAATTTCACGGTGTCCGCTATTTTTCTCTCTCCGCCATTGATTCAAGTCATTTAGATCCGCCACCCAATCAATAGCCAAAATAGAGTCTTCCATGTTTAGATGCTGTTAATTACCCAATCTTTTGTTGAGTATCCTTCTTTCCTGTTTTCTCATTGGTCGGATGGTAAAGCCCTCTGTTTATCGTATTTTTGGCGCGCTCGCTAGCTCATTCTGCCGTATGTCGTCAAAGGATCTTGACTACCGAACGCGTGCACAGTTCATTTTTCTTAACCCGCATTGTTTAAGAGAAGATGGAACCGTAAGTCTTTGTCTCTTTTATGAAATTAAGATTCAGATTTAAATGTACTGAACTCAGATCAACGCATTAATTTATTAACATGAGTTTCACGTGCTTCGCATGTCTTCGCGTATACCCCAATTGGACATTTCGAATGATTTGTTAATAACCTAAAAATATTATTTATTTGTGATTTGGTAACTTAAAATTTTTATTTATTTGTGCTTTCAGCAATAGACAAGTCACTCAAAGACAAAAGTCGACTGAAACACAAATTTTGTGTCTAATTGATTTCATGGAAAGACATCCAGATTTAGCAAATGGGATGGCTGTAAATACCTAATAAATAAAATAAATTCTTACTACTTTGCTTAACAACACTCGCGGGCCCGAAAAAAACGTCAAAGGATGGAAAAAGGTGACATATTACATGTAATTAAGATTCAACTTGGGAAATTTTATAGGTTCATTTGTGGGCACTCACTCACATCATATTTGAGGGCGAAGGATTTACGTATTTGTCTGAATATGCAGATTTTTGTTTAATTGTAAATTACAATATTTATTCTTTTACAGACATGGGCAGGACTCGTAATGGCAGCCAGACAAAGCATGCGATTTTTATTGCATGGCACCAAGGACACACCGATGTCTCAAAACTATATCAGAGAAGAATCTGCCAGAAGTTCTTGTGAAGAATCAGCTGGATTTCCAGTCAGTCTCTCTGAGTATACGTCTGCAAGTAGCAGCCTCATGATGCCTGGGCCATGGGCCGGAAGTAGCAACCGCATGATACCTGAACCATCGGCCGACAGTAGCAACCGCATGATGCCTGGACCATCGGCCGGCAGTAGCAACTCCATGAGGCCTGGACCATCGTCTGGCAGTAGCAACCACATGATGACTGAACTATCGACCGGCAGTAGTAACCGCATGATGACTGAACCATCGGCCGGCAGTAGCAACCGCATGATGCCTGGATCATCGGCTGGCAGTAGTAACTCCATGATGCCTGGACCATCGTCTGGCAGTAGCAACCACGGGTTGAAGAGACCGTTTAGTCTTGGAAGCGACTTTTGCATACCGAACCAGAATCTCAGACAAAATGAGATCAACGCCAAAAGAAGCAATGAAAGGTCATCGACATCGAGACCAAATTTTGACTACTCAAGAAACTATTGCACCCAGCAATTTTCCACTGAAACGCGTGGCAAGTTTTCACGACTATCAGCTCCTTCAACATCAACATCAGGAATGATCCCTACAGCAGTTACAGATAACGCAATACCATCAACATCACGTAAGTTACAATATGCTATATTACTATTAAATTCTTACAAAAATACCAATTAATTTTTATACTTTTTTAAAAATATTTTTTATTATTTCAATTAATATAATAATTTTAGCTAGCGCTAGATCCATCGAACTGATACAAAAAATAGAGCAAAAAGATCAGCAACTTGTCGACTCACTAGTGAATAAACTAACGACATGTTTCGACAAACAAAACGAAACATAGGCGACAGGATTAAAGAACATGACAGATTCCATTAACTCTACGCTTCCAGATATCGTTGCCAGAGAAGTAGAAAGAACAATGAAAGACAGTACAACTAAGAAGAGCGTAAAACAAATTGAAGGAAAAAACGAGGATTTGTGCGCAATCTGTCAAGACCTTTTTGTGAATGTTAGAATACTTGCGTGCGGACTGTTATATATGTGTAAACACGTGGATGCAACAAAGTGAATTGTATCCAATGTGTCGCAGTAGCATTCAATTTCAACCTAACGATGCACAAGAAGTACATTCTTCGGCAGCAGCTGATACTATTGAAGGCAATTCTGAGGTAGTGATTGAGCCAGTTGATGGTCCTGAACTTACGTAGGAAGACATCAACGGACCAGATAGTGATGATGAAGACTAACTTTGAATTTTTTAGTTCACGTTTAAAAACAAAACCTAAAGGTACAATGTAAAAAGAAAGCCTAAAGTACAACGTTAAATATACTAAATTTGTATTTTGATAAGTTTTCTTAGATATAAGATGTTAAACATTGCCAAACGTTATAAATGCAAGTTCATTTTTTTTTGTAATGTTTCATTTTGAAACAAATTTTTGAGTTCCTTTTCTATTATAAGTAATATGTAATTTTTTACAAAGTTAAATATACCAAATTTGTATTAATACATAATTTTGTTAAGTTGTCCTAGATATAAGATGTTAAACATTGTCAAACGTTATAAATGCAAATTCATTTTTTTTGTAATGTTTCATTTTGAAACAAATTTTTGAGTTCCTTTTCTATTATTAATAATGTGTAATTTATTACAAAGTTAAAAATACCAAATTTATATTAATGATACATAATTTTGATAAGTTGTCCTAGGTATAAGATGTTAAACATTGTCAAACATTGTAAATGAAACAATTCATTTTTGTTTTTGTAATGTTTCATTTTGAAACAAATTTTTGAGTTCCTTTTCTATTATTAGTAATGTGTAATTTTGATACGTTATTTTGAATAAAATATGTAAAAGGTTGTAAATGCAACAATTATTTTTCTCTTTGTAATGTTTATAGATTCATTTTAAAATAAAAATTTCTTTTTGTAACTTGAAATTTGAAAACATGTATATTTTTTTATATACAGTTGTGCATGTAAGACTAATATTTGCCGCAGGTTATATATGAATTATACAGATTGTATACATGGACTGTTAAACTTTTGATAAGGGAATTATTACGTTAAAGTGCAGTAAGATCATAATTATTTGTATACTTGATGTAGTAAATATTTTATTTTACAGTTTTCTCTCTATAACAATATACATTTATATTCATCGATATCAGTATCCACAACTCAGCCGTCAATTCGTAAAGTCGTATCGGGAGCCGTCTCATTATACGTTTTGTATACATTACATGTACCACTAGCCGAAGTCGAGGTGCATAAACTACAAATGTTTTTCACATGGATAAGCAACGAGATGAAAGGATACGATAACGTACAACTCGACACATTCGCTCAAACAGGCATTTTCTGACCGATTGCGACCACTACCATCTATAATAAAAGTACTATATATTTAGTCTGATATACGCATGGCGTGAATATTTTTAATATGATTATTTTTAAAATTCATCGTAGTGCCTATGTTGGTGGACAAAATTATTTTTAAGTACAGATACCGAAGCTGGCGACCCTTCTGCTGCATTTAGATATAGTGTCAACAAAATTGGTGAGGAGGTATATCCACTATCTCCTGAAAATTAAAAATACAAAGATTTTAATTAAATAAAATAGAACTTTTAAAAAATATTTATGCTTTACCTAGAATATAATAACGTCCTTCCAAGAGAACATTTTGGTTGTTTCTAAGACTTTCCATATAGCGTTTTGCTTCTGAAAACTGCCACACGAATCTGTCGTTGTTGCTTTCTGGACAAACTCGAACATTTAGTATGTTATAATCGGAATCTACAATCTAAAATACTTTTCTATTACATTAATTCTATTAACTAATTAATTGATATTGAAGGAATATTAATTACCATTTGTACATTCATCGAGCTTCCCACTCGATAGTTGTGGAAAGCCTCTTCGGTAACTGCCGATCTTTTAAAAGTTACCAAAAATCCGTCAACTATGCCCAATATGCCAGGAACTCTCATTGTCCTCTGAAAACTTTTTCAATAATATATATTTTTAGTCTACGTTAAGGCCATTCCACTTTAACTCGTATAAAATTTTCAAAAGTCGACCACAATTGCCGATTTTAAATAATATGCCGTTCTTGCACAGTCATGGGAAATTTAATAAACTCATCAGCAAGACTAAGTATAGCTTCAATTACTCGCTGAATGCATCTGCAAGTACTTGATTGACTGTTGATTGACTGATTGACTGTAAGAAAATATAAAAACTACTGTCAGATCAAATAACTTGTTCGGGTATTAAAATATTTGTTGCTATTTGTTTAAACTTGGTTTGAATATAAAATCTATAAAATTGATTATAAGTTTCATAATAAGTAAACAATACCATGATCAAAATATCTATGTAAGCCTATGAATTTCAATAAATGGAACATAGTACAGTTTTTAGAGGAACAATTTCAATAACAACAAATAATACTTCAATAGATTGTACTATTCAATATAGATTATACCCCAGTATATGTAATTCGAATGATCTTCATTTTATAATCAAGTACACATTTACTTTTGGCCACAGAAAGTTCTGATATCTTTACAATTTGCTTTACAATTAGTGATTTATTCAAACCCTGTGAGAAGCGTATTAACTTTGTCAAATTCATTTTTTATCGAAGACTAAATATCAATTCAAAATAAATAATAATTATTTCTAATACACGTTTACCTGTAATATTTTTTGAAGTAATTTGGAGGCAAGGAAAATGGGTCCAATACATCCCTTAAAAACCTTTGTGGAGTCAACATATGTAACGTCACCCTGCCTTGCTCCTCCTGGTCTTCCTGGTCCATCACATTCAAAAGGTCCAGAAATAATTCAGCTATTGCTTGATCAGCCATGATTACAGCTACTTTTGGCCCTTTTATACTTCACTCATACTTGATTAGTGATTCTCCGGTAACAGCAGATACATTAACAGTGAGTACGAGTGGTAAAGCTGGAGCTAATCCCTGTCATTTAAAGAGCTCAGGAGTTGTAATGGCAGTCGAAATCGAACTAAAATTATTCAAAATATTATAATGTTAATGTTTTAACAAGTCCAAAATTAATTTATAGGTAATAGTTAAAATAAGAAGTCTACAATATCCACAGCAAATAACGAGGTGGATTTTCACGTGCGTATCAAAATTCCGTCGGTCTTATAAAATAATTAATAAAAATCTTTCTACGCCTATCTGCATTCTCTACTATTTTCGAGCAACGGCTCGCCAAACGAAACTCCAATATCAATCGCGAGCAATGACGAAGCTGCATTTTTGCGTGCGGAGCCGTTTATCGAAAATTATGGAAATCTATCCTCGTATATACTTACAAAACAATTTTGTTGATCCGGAGCAACACCAACGACGCTTCTCGACTCTCCATCTTTCGACGATGAATGACTCGGTCTCCTAGTAGGTTAAGTTTAAGTAGGTCCTTTCGTTTAGTGATAGCTGTTCAACTCGCCAACTCCCGAGTTGGCGCATGCGCGAGCTTCACTCCCTCTCCGCTCTGACGCTCTCGCTGTGTACGGCTTGTATTTCCTGTAACGACTCTAATGATTATACCAAGTATACGGATATAAAGTGTACGACTTCGTACGCTTAGTGAATCCGGCCCCAGATGCCTAATCTGCTAAATTATCCGTACAGACGGTATAGTCATTAGAGTCGTTACAGGCGATACAAGCTGTACAAAGCGAGAACGCAAGAGCGGAGAAAGAGTGAAGCTTGCACATGCGCCAACTCAGAAGTTAGCGAGTTGATCAGCTGTTGTTAAACGAATGGACCGGGAGACCGAGTCGTCTAGAGATCGAAAGTCGAGAAGCGTCGTTGTCGTTACTCCGGATCAACTAAATTTTTGTAAGTATAAGAGGACAGATTTTCGTAATTTTAAATTTAGAATTCGATTAACTGCTTCAATGCAGCTCTGCGGTCATTGCTCGCGATTGATATTGGAGTTTCGTTGGGCGAGTCGTTGCTCTAAAATAGTAGAAAACGCGGATGGGCGTGGGCTTTGGTTTACTTTGTGGTTTTATTAGTTATATACATATTGGAGACTTGCTGCACTACCTACACTATACTAAGACGCGAGCCATTTTTCGTCGTCAAGGAATTTTCTAGAATTTTGTAGTACACGAAAATTCGCGTAGCTTATTGCTCGCTGGAGCATAGGACGATGATCATAGATGGACTTCCCCTACTGAAAAAGCTTAGATGATTATCAGTTGATAATCAGCTAAAAATCAGCTGAAAATCAGCTGATAATTAGCTGATATTCAAGTAAAAATCGTGCCAAAACGGCATCTGAAAATCAGCTGAAAATCAGCTGAAAATCAACTGAAAATCAACTGAAAATCAACTTATTTATTAAAATACAAAATAATATTTTTTTAACAGATCGTTCTTATCCACAAATAGAAGAAATTGTAAAAATATACTGTGAAGACGTTCTCGAATCAAAGACTCAAAATTACTCGAAAATATCAAACATTACTTATTTTGGTAAAGGTGATATAATTCACAAAGACTTAGCACTTTCTTGCAATGTATCCATAGATGCAATGGTTTGCTATAAAATTGTAAAAAACAATTGCTTGTATGAATCAAGATAAAAAAAGACTAAGATCAGACAATTCATTTATATTATTAAATAATTCCAGATTTTTTTCTATGACGGTTTGTAACCGTCATGCCCAGCATGTCCTCCAACTCAAAGCACATAGTAGATATACTAGGTACGTTCTGGCCCCGGGCGGAATATATGGAGGTACGTTCTGGCCCCGGCGGGAATATATGGAGGTACGTTCTAGCCCCGCTGATGTAAGAGATGGGGAGGGGAGCTAGTGCGGCGGCGGAGTATAGGAGGTTCGTCCTAGCCCTGCTTGGGGTGGGGGAGAGAGCGCAAGAGATGGGACTAGATGCAGCGCTGTACATCTAGCTGCATCTAGTCTGTAAGAGTGGGATGTATAGTTTAGCTAGTGTCCGACTAGCGCTATTGTAGCTCTAACCCAGATGTAGTGGCTGCGAGAGAGAGCAAAAGCGCAGTCGCTCGATAACTTCTGCCGAGGATGGTGTTACGTCCCGGGTGGCGTACAGAGCGTATAAGGCAGTGAAATGTGTCTAGAATGTTACCGACGGATCTGTTGTGTGTACTTTTATTTAACACGTCCCACAAGAGCGGAACGTCTTGGAAAAAGTGTTTACGCAGAGCGACAGGCAGGGTGGCGGAAACATCGACTAGAGGTAGAAGCAACAGTTTTAACTGGGTAGCGGGTCCCTATTATCGACAAGATAACAGATATAAATTAGAAGTTAGTCCTACCTTTAGTTATTGCTGACGGTAACCCTTGGGGACGTCCTTCTGCGGTTATGCCTTCTCTCAGCTTGTTCCTTCGTAGAGCTACGTCCTCCTCTCAAGATTCAGTTCCGGAATAGGGTGCAGAATAAATTGAATACCGCAATTTAATGGAGAGTAAATAGTGTTTATTCTTATAAGGTTTATACGCTGATTACAGAGTTTAATTCGGTTCGTAACAGAGTTTAAGTTACAGAGTTAGAGATAAGATATCGAGGAAAAAGAGTGATCTTAATCGACGCGCGACAAAAAGATAAGTGACCACGGGCTCTCGATCTCAAAGGGTTTTGGTCTTTTATAGGCGGATCCTAGACGAAAAGTGTTGGGCGGAGGAAAGGTAAGAGGTGTGACTTATTTGTATAACGGTCGATACCGTCGCGACAGTTCTCCCTACGGTCGTGGGTGTATTCAACTCCCCCTCTTGAAGTTCCTTGTTGCTTCTTGGTTTTCCCTCTTTGGTAGATGAATTTCCTTCCATTAGAGTAATTGGATTTAGCTCGTCATTCTTTCCTTTGTGTCGAGTTGTCCTTGTGTTTTTTGGAGGTGTCGGTATGCTGTCGGTAGTACCGTCTGTTGATAAGTTGGTTTTGATGATACAGCGAATGTGGTGGCGTTACCGTCGGTGCTTTAGTCAAGTGTTATACCAATGCTTGCAGTATCGTCCAGAGGTGATTTACCCGGACGTTACACTCTCCCTGCTGCGTGTAGTTCAGTGCCGGGCGCTGAATTCTCGGCTGTCCCCTCTTTTCATTCGATAGGTTCCTTCGGGAGAACTGGTGAGTGGGATAGTTAGGACTGTTTGGATATGATGCCTCGGATCTAGTTTCTCCCTTTTTGATATATGTTTAATTATTGATTTTCCCCGAAATTTTATCTCTTATACCTCACTGTGGTGTGTCGTATTCGTTTTTTTTTACTAATTTTTTTGTATCTTTTATCGTCTTCGACATTTCATTGTACGCGGTGAGCATTTTGTTGAAGTTTAACCTTGAAGCACAATAAAAAAATTATTATGTTATGGTCTACTTTAAATATATCTCATTCAGAGAGACACATTGACGTAATATCTCGTTATATCTATATATGCATAATTGTGTAGTTGACATCGAAAAGTAAATAATGTTTTTACTTGATTACATGATTTGGTAAAGATACGTTGACATACATTTCTTTATACTTGTATATATATATATATATATATATATATAATATATATATATCTCCTCCTATATTATATGTCTATTTAGGTCAAAGACCCCCCCACAACCCCCCACACCCCCCACATCGAGCCCCCCCCCCCACAAAATAACCAAAAATTCGATCATTTTCATGTTATTTTGAATTATTGATTGTCCCCCCACAGCCCCCCCCACAGCCCCTCCACAGTGCCCCCACCCCACAACCCCCCCACAGCCCCCCACAAAATTAAATGTGATACCTAAAAGAAATAAAACGTTTTGAGTTTTGGCACTTTATTTTCAATTATTTATTCTCTATATTATAATTTTTTATTCTTAAAAGTTGTATGATTTTTACAAGTACTAATTTGGTCAAATCATAATTTAACTGTACCCCCCTGCTCGCTACGCTTGCCAACATTTACAATTTTAATTCTATACTTATAAATTTTTAATTACATTTGCTAAAGATAGTAAATACCGTATCAAATTGTTATCGTTATTGAGAATAACATCTGGGACTCTTTTTCCAATTTTTAGTCTAAATCTTAAAAGTTGTATTATTTTTACAAGTACTAATTTGGTCAAATCATGTAAAATGTTTCACGCGCAGGGCCAGTAGCATTTATCAAACGTTTTATGTCTGTTTACTTATATTTTGGTCTTCCTAAAATATAGAATTGAAACAAAATTAAAAGTTCAACATTCTACATAATATATCATACTTTTAAATTTAAAGTTTGATATTTTATATAATATATCGTACCTTTATTATAAATATTTCAGGACCTTGCAAAAGCTCTGTTATATCCAATGGAACATTATCGATAACAGTTATATGAGAACTGTCTCTTACTTTAAGCAAATAACTATTTCCTAAAAAGTATAAATTTATGCAATCACCTGTATGTATAATAATAAACATTATATTGAAAATATACCGTTTTCTTGTAAATCTCCAATAACTTCAATTTTACAACCTAACTTAAAGTTAATATCTACATCATTAGATTTTAATAACAAAATATCTAATTTATATTTTTTGTCTGTTATGGATCCATAATAATCAGAATCGTCATTGATGTTTCTCAATATGAATTCTGAAGTAAAAAAAAAATTACAAACCATATCGTTAGCTTTATCAAAATTGAAGAGAAGAGATAAAATTAAAGGTTGCAATATTAATATGGTTGATGATGAGAATTTTTTTATTGAACCTTCAAATTTTGGTGAAATGATCTATACATGCAAATACTGTTCAGCTATTTTTTGGAAAGAAGAAACATGTAAATCTAATTGTTGTAGTAATGGAAAAATTCGTTTACATCCTTTAAGTCAATATAATAATGAATTGAAACAACTTTTATTACATGATGAAGATTTCAGAATATTGATTAGACATTATAATACTCTTTTCAGCTTTGCTTCCTTTACAACTAATGAAATAAAGCAAAAAGGAAAATCTGTTTACAATATCAAAATACAAGGTCAAATTTTCCACATAACACAAAACGCTTTAACATCATCAGATCTTCCTCCAAAATACAGTCAATTATATATTTATGATGATCAAACAGCTGTTGAAAAAAGATTAAACGCGCACAATAATACAAATTTAATTAAATCACATATTGAAACTTTGACCAAGATTTTCAAACAAAACCCTATAGCCAAGCAATACAAACATTTACATCAAATTGCAAACATTCAAAATATACCAGATTATAAAATGATTTTTTTACGAAAAGATGGGAATCAAAAACATATTTACAATAAACCAATGACAGCTGAATGTGGAGCAATTATAGTGTCTAATTCTGGCTTACCAGAAAAATATGATCTTTGTGTATACCCTAAAGAATCAACAGATCACGCGAAAGAAACGTTTTTAAACAAATTATCGCAATTTGTGGATCCCATGGTATTTCCGTTAATGTTTCCGTTAGGTGATTTGGGATGGAGCACTGGTTACTTGATGGATAATGGAAAATTAATAACTCTTTTACAATATTATCCATATAGACTGGCTTATAGACCAAATGCCAAAATTTTTAGTCCTTTACTATATGGAAGCAGATTAACTCAACAATTTTTTATACATTCTTACGTCATGATAGAGCACAATCGTTTAAATTATTTCAGAAGTAAATATAAGCAAAAAGAACTGAGAATAGAATGTTATGAAGGTTTATTGGATGCTGTAGTTAATAGTGCTTCAAATATTTCAAGCAATTTTGAAAAACCAGACAAAATTGGAAATCGTTATATACTACCATTGTTACGTCGGGATAGTGACGCTCACAACTATATATTTATTATTGGAGGTGTGATGGTTTTTTTCGAATAGAGGAAATATGTGTTGGGTAATTTAATAAATTTATTATGAGTCAAAAATCTATATACAATTCTCTCCTTTGGCTACCGTATTCACGGTCATGGCCTACCGGGTAGGAGAGCGGGATTTCGAGATTATCTCTGTATATAATGCGTGTTAGACAAACGTGAGTGTGAACGCCCGCAGCGCTAACAGAATACGAGGCCGTACCTTGCGTGTGTGCGTAAGTATATATGTGTGTAGGGAAGTCGCTGATCGTGCGTGTGGCTCGATGAGGCGTTGAGTTGTCCCTCTGATGCTCCAGCAATGCTTCTAAGAATAGACGCTCTGGGTTAGCGTCGAGCGGTTGCGAGGTGTCGGCGGCTGCAGCGTCTGGCTTTGAGTCGGTGGTTGCTCTCAGCTCTCTTGCTTTTCCGAACTTTCGGATGAGGTTGGATTCGTGATAATCGTCTCGTAAGCGGCGGTTCCCCGTATGCAGCACTGGTTGAGATAGAATGAGTAGGTCACGGGCAGAGATTCGTCCGTGCTCTTGATCACTGGATGGTCGACTAGCCTCCGGAGCTTTCGCTCCAGATCTATTTAAGCGTTCGTTCTTCCCATTGTCGCGCTGTATTTGCCGCGCAGAATATTTCCGCGTAGGTTTTTCCGAGCTTAATCTATGGTTTTCCTATAGTGGGGGCTATTTTCAGATACAGTATGACGCGGATGATCTCCGTGAACATCGGAAGATCGCTATAAATTCATGATTTCCCATTTCTAGGGCGCCTTATTTGGGGTGGCTACTCTTAATTTTTATAATTATCCGTAGAACAGTCATCAGACAGATCGGGTTACATTTGATCTGCGTAGATTGAGACATTATAAAAAATTTAATTATATACTCTTCGCGGTTTATTACACTTCCGCCCTTATGAAAAGACGAGAGTATCACTCGAGTCGCTTACACGTAGTGTGCTAGCAGTATATTCACACGAATATGGGTATTTGATCGTCCCTGTTTGTGGTTTTTGCACAAGGTACTGCTTTACAAAGGTTGGTTGTTACAATGCGCTCTTTAGTCTTAGTATTTAACGACTTTCACACTCACTAGTTAAAAAAATTTTCAAACAAAATTACACATACAATGGAGATAATTTTTCCCGAGTCAAAAATTTTTCCTCTTTTACGACCGTTTTACCAACGATTTTCAATGTTTCGCAAAAAATTTTTACTGACTTCTTAATGCTTTTAGTGTTTTTCGGGTTAAATTTTACAAACATTTTTCCGACAATTAACGTGTTTCAGGTTAGTATTAACGCTTTTCAGGTTAAATTTTACAAACATTTTACCGACAATTATTAACGTTTTTGTTAGTGCAATAGTTGCATAATATTATTGCTCTTTTTCCTATTCTATATGTTCTTTGTTCCTGTAAGCAAGCAAGATTTATGTTAAAAAGTTTTCTGTGGAGAAAAAAAAAGTTTATAAGTGTCTGTCATTGTAATGGTTTCGTAAGTATTTATTGATTTCGTAGTATTTTTCTTTTCTCATGGTTGTAGTTCTCTGTTTTTAGATTCTTATGTGTTCCCACTCTGCCAAAAATTTTCGTCGATTCCACTCGACGAGTTTCGTGATATTATTCGTTCTCTCAGTTCTAATCTGTTCTCGCTCGGAGCTTCTACACTTCTTTCTCTACTGTCGTCATGCCGATCACCGTAAGTTTGCTTTACTCCTTTTTTCTTTATGTCCAATATTCTCTTTTGTCAATATGTCATTTGTTATCTTTTTATGTTGCAGAGGTCTCGTTCTCGTCAAATTCGGGAGGAGAATTTACAAATCGTTCTCCCGACTCAAGTGTCTGAATTGGAATCTTCGTCGTCTTCATCGCCATTGTTGTCTCTGTCGTCTTCGTCGTCTTCGTCGTCGCCGCCTTCGCCACCTCCTTCGCCGAAATCTATTGATTCTTTTTCGGGCCTTCCGATAGTGATGCCTTTATCTTCGTCTGACTCAAGTGCCAGTGCTTCTATTAGGTATACTCCGGCCTCACCTCCCAGGCGTGATTTCGAAGAGGAGGATACCCTGTTGGGTAGTGAGTGGGATGTTGCTGTTGTTCGTGCGGCTTTTTCTGAAGATTTCGACTTTAGTCCTCGGATAGAGGATAGATGTCGTCAACCTATCTTCTGGGAAAAATGTCATTTTCCGAGTCCTGGTCGTTGCCTTTATTGCGGAGGCGTTAATATCTTGCCGGCGAGGATGGAGATTGACTTTCGTCGAACTGGAGGTCCTTATGTAAGTTTTTATCTCTGCTTTTTTTTTGTAGGCCTATCTTTAATCTGTTTTTCCGTTTTTTCAATATCCTCCTTCTCGCCCTCTTTTTTTTTTTCTCAGTATTGTTTCCCTACGGTGGCTCCGTCTTCCTCGGCTTGTAAGAAGCATAAATTCGTCCTGTGTCATGACATGCATTTCTCCACTACTCCGGGGAATTGCGATATTTGCGGTTGGGGCACTTACATGCGGGCTCCTTTGATGCGTTGGGAAAATGTAGAGGTGAGTCTCGTATATATTTTTTTTTGCTATTATTTCTTCCGTCTAGGGTTATATTTTTCTCAATTTTTTTGTTATAGGAGTGGCGAGTTGTTCCGTTGACGGGCGATCATCCTAATGTCTTGTGGAACAATCGGATAGATTCCGTAGTGATTCGTCCTTGGTGCTAATTATTCTTCAGTAATTTATGTTGTGAACGTATTTAATTGATAATATACGTATATAAATATCTCTCATACGTTTTTTTTGTTTATTTATCCGGTTTTCTTCTCCTTTCCTTTTTCCTTATGTATCCTTACTGTAAGGGTCGTTAATATTCTATGCAAAAATTCTCGTGAATAATCTGATCTCGTCTTTGCTTGATTTTTGTTTCCATTCCTTTCCGTTGTAAGATTACGTTTGTTTGAATTCTTGGCATTTTACCTGTGTTGTTTTGAAAGAATTCGTGATCATAACATGTGTTCTTTTGGTAGAGTAGGTATATATATATATAGTTGGTCTCTCTAGCGGAGTGGCTTCGCTGCGCTCCCCCCTTCAGCGTTCTAGTTTATTTTCGACTTCATTCTCGTAGAGTAGGGCAGTGGGGCGTGGTAGATCGTTGACTTTCGTACGGTGGGTCATGTTTGTTATTATTTTGTCTGTGTAGGCGACCTTCTGTTAGAAAAAATCTTTGAGGGTGTTTGGTGAAATTCCGGTTTGCCACATACATATGAAACACTTGTCCTCATATAATAAGTCGTATTGGTGCGTGGGTACAGGACAGGTTCGGCATACTACGTATGCATTCTTCAAATATAGTTGAGGATCCATGCGATGGCATAATTCGCATTCTCGTCTGATATCTAAACCCATCTCGCAAATAGTGCATTTTCCATAGGTTTTCTTTGATGCAAATCCTTTTCCTCCGAAGTTAAGCTCTAGGTTTTCGATGTGTAAATAGCCTCCTGTTCTATCAAATGGTAAGTCTAAATCCAAATTTGGGTGGAAGAGTTTAGCGATCTCTCTTGACATTCCATGAATTCCTGTCTGCATGGGAATTGCTCTTTCGTCTTCTAAATTAACATCCTCGGGCGTATTGTTCCTTAATTGAGTGGTGACGTTTCCGCAAGGAAATCCCGAAATAAAGGGACAGTCCGGATTGAAGAAGAAATGTGTAGCTCGCGGGTCGTTTTTCCCGTGTATTCCCCAATTCTCGATTTTTACCTGGCATGCGAAACATACCGTTTCTCTTGGTCCTACGCAGAAAAACCCTTCTGCGGATAAGTCAAAGATAGATATATTGAGTACGTTCCATTGATAGTAGGTAGCTAGTCGTCTCCATTCGAATCTGTATTTTCTTGTTATTTCCGGGTTGTGTACAGGCCAGTTGGGGGTTAAGTTATCATATAGAGATGCATGTTGCATTCGGTCCTGCATCATTCTAAAGAATTTTCGTTCGGTCACAATAACCCAGTAAAGCTGTTGTATACCTTTACGGAAGGTAGCATTTATGCAATACTGCACATAGGTACTTTCTTGATATGCGGCTTGAATGAGTCCTTCGGTTTCGGCTGGCATTTGCATTATATCCTCGCAAAATATTCTTAAAGCAAATTTTATACTCTTCGCCAGTCTTTCGTTATTTTTAATTATTTCTTTTGTTACTTTGTGTTTAAGTCGGAGATATTGCTTGACTCTTGCTTTTAATTTCCCTTGGTAGTCCGGTTCCATTCGTTCCATTTCCTATAAAATGGGTATAATTGGCAATAATTTCTGCTTCGAAAAATTTGTTATAAGTTAGTGATATTAGTAATCACAAAGAAGCTCTTAAGGGTAACGAGTAATTAAGGCGTTTGGCTTTCCTTCTTCTTCTCATTAAATAACCGGTGATGCACATTGCGCAAGAGATTAGGCCTTGTGCCTTCAAAAGTTGTGTTTGGCAATTCTCGCATCCCTTATCTGATATTGGATTCCTTGTTAACACGTGAAATCTGTATATACATATCCAATGCGCTGATCTGTCGGTTTGTGTGTATATGTGTTGGTTATTGGTATTGGTTTGTAGTTAGGATAATTGTTATTAACAATCTAATTCTGTGGTTAGTTCCTTTTCTTTATCTCTTCTGGTTTTTATGACGAGTTTGGTCAGCTGTAAAATTTTCTTATTTTTATTTTTGTAGTTGACCATAATGGTATTTATTGCTGTAGCAATCGCTAAAATCGTAGTGATTATTACTAAAGCTCTTAATGCCAGTTCGGTTTGTCCGTATATCCCTTCGGTTCGTAATTCCATCTGAGTTTCTCTAATAATTTGCCATAAGTTCATCGTTCTTTCCTTTGCGCCAATTTTCAAAAATGCTCTTTTTGCAAAATTTTCTTCTAATATATTTGATAACTGGCTTATTTGTAGCGTTGAGTTGGGCCAAAAAATAGTTTTTCCTTCGTTCTCTCTCTTCCCTGATATTTCCATTCCTCTGATTTCTATATAGCAGTTTGGCTCTATTTTTATAATTCCCGTGCTTCGAAGAGTCTCGACTCCCCTTCGGTTTCCCGAGCAAATGTAGGTCAAGTTCTCTGGTCTTTGTAATATGTATACTATGGCATTGGCTGTCGGAATAAATTGTATGTATTCTTTAGTGATACTTTGGTACATGACATTACATTTTCGGTAATCTACTTGTTCCGGGTGGAGAAATAAGGTACTCTCGCAGTCTGTCGCGTTTTCGAAATTAAACCATTGATTTGGGCAAGAAATTTTGTCTAGAGATTCTATGCAGTCTTCTAAATCCGTCTGTTCTATATGTCGCACGGTTCCCTCTTTTACCAGCATGTATTGCGTAGTGGGTTGGATGTATAGACTGGAGCTTAAATTTACCTGTGGTATTTCCGTAGCGTATTTTTTGTATAATGTTGCCTTTCCTTTATTCATGCACGTTAAGTGTAACCTTACCTCTATTTCGTCCTTCGTCGCTATGTATCTATTTTTTATGTTTTTATTTATCTCATACTTATTGTTAAGATTTACGTTTGGTAGGGTGCATGGCTTGGTGCTTTGGCTAAGTACATGGTTTAAGTGTTGATATTGGTTTTTGCTCAAAAAATTTGCGACTAGTTTTCCTTCTTGTAATTGTTTTAAACTTTCGTTGAGATTCGTGAGCGTTGTTAAATGATTGTCTAGTTGTCTCGTTACTTTTGCCAAAATGGATCGTATTCCTTGTGCGATTTTTTCTTGTGTAGCTTTAGGAAGCGGTCTTTTATCTTTAGTTGCAATATTCTGCAAATCTTGTGATATTTCGTCCTCTATTTTTGTTATTGCCTGTAATTTTTTTACGTCTTCATGGTCAATTATCATATCGGGTATATTTTCCTGAGGTGAATAGAATGAATTGTTTTCTTTAAAAAATGGCATAATTTCTTCAAGTTGTGTTTTTACGGCATTTAACTTCGTGTGAATTGGCCATAATTTCCCTTGATCTTGTTTGAATTCCTCCGGAGCGTCGGCTATAGCTATCGCTTGCATTGCCGCTAGCTTCGACTGGATGTCTCTTAGATGCTTCCTATTTATAGGCAGCTTTATTTTCACTGCTACTTCTCGCTCTTGTTCCGAGAAGATAATTGTCTTTTTTTCTTCGAATATTATACCTGTATGTTGTGTGTGGTCTATGGCCTTATTCATTCCTGATTCGCTGGATGCTTGCGTTTTTGTTTGGAATATTAACGTCAGCAGTATTGCAAAGAGTATCTTCATTGCCATTTTTGACTGAAAAAGATACATGACTCGTGAGGAATTAAGTCGGTTGTTAATTTTAACAATTAATGTTAAATTCAAGTCTTCTGGTAAGTATATATTAGTTCACAACACTCTCTTCTTTCGTCTCTCTATTTTCATCTATAGATCTCTTTTTTTAGATTTTTATAGGATCCCACCCGCCATGGAAAATCGTCGACTCCGTTCGACGAGTGTCACGATGCTTTGACGTCTGTCAGTTCCAGTCTGTTCTTTGGATAGGAAACATTCAAATATGCTTGCCTTCGTGTTCACCCTGTTGTTGTCTTTTGTCGTAAGTATTTACCATTTTTCTCCTTCTTTTTGTATGTATACTTTTAAAAAAAAAATTTTTCTCCTCTTCTTCTTCTAGGAGGTTGTGGACGAATATGTTCATGAATACCTACCACCCATGTGGGGCGGGTATTCTGATGTGTGGGCACGGTGGGAGCCGTGCCATTTTCCCAGCTCCCGTGGACGTATATGCGGCTTTTGCGGGGGCTGCGTCCGAGACCCGGCCCGCATTTTATTCGATTTCCATCGACCTGGCGGCCCATATGTAAGTATTTTTACATTATTTATGTGTTTAGTTAATTAATTTAATTAAAATTTTTCCTTTTTGTTTTTTTTTCAGTATTCCTTCAGGCACGTGACTTCCCGTCACTACTCCGGTGTGGAGAACTGTTTTGTTCTCTGTCACGGAGATTTTTCCACAGAGGACCCTTGCGGCATCTGTGGTTTGCCTGGGCATGTTGATCCGCCCATCATGCGGTGGGAGGATTCGGAGGTAAGAATTTCTCCTTGCGTTATATATATATATATATATATGTTAAAAATAATATGCTTTTGTTTTTTTGTTTGCAGGAATGGCGTGTGGTACCTCGGGCGGGCGATTCGATTCAGCGCCTTCTGACCAACGACGTTCGGCCTTGGTGGCCTTAGTTATTTATAATATGTAATGAATTGCAATATTTGTATTTTTTTTTGTGCTTCAATAAATTTGAAAAAAATTCTCCTGAACTTCTTCTTGATTTTTCTTATTTTCCTCCATTTCCCCTCCTGAATTTCTGCTCCTTACCCTCCTTTTCTTTTTAAGGAAAAAATAAAGAGTGAAGAGAGGAGGAAGAGAGAAAAAGAGAAAGAGAGAGAAAAAAAAAATTTTGTTCCGGGATTCGATCCCCCTTTTCGAATTTGCTAGGCGCGTACTCAGCCGCTAGGCTACTGACGCGCTATCTTATATTGTGCGTCAAGTCGCTCTTGCTGGCGCGTTGTTCGTCGCCATATATATATATATATATATATATATATATATATATATATATAGATATACATATAGCGTGAGCAGAGTGTTCCGTCAAAGCGCGCGTATCATTGAGAGCGCGTGCTGCTTGTAGAAGAGGGGAACGCTACCGCAGCGAGGCATAGAGGGGAGTGCGGAGCTTATGACGAGCCTGCTGGTTTTGATATTTCCCCTCGCATGGCGTACTATTTTTATAGCCCGCCGTTGATTGCGGCTAGAGCTTCCCTCTCTTCTCTGTCCCGTTCGTTGAGTTCTCTTATATAGGCGCAGCAATAACAAATTTGGCAGCCGTCATCGTCATCTCTAAATCCGCCCCATTCTTCTTCGCAACAGTTTGGACAGTCGTCTGGCCGGATTGAAAAATTGCGGAATAATATATTTAAGTCGAAAATGTCAATGGCCTCTTCTTCCTTGTATACTTTCCATATGTCTCCTCCATTCTCGAAGAATAATATGTTTAGATCGAATAGATCTTCGTCATTCCATCTATCCAGGTTGTGATTAATTTTCCAGTAGCTGTTGTTAATCGCTCTATCGAGCATTTCTCTGTCGAATCTTCTCCAGAAGGCTGGGATTTCTATTCTATCGGTTACGTACGCGCGAAGTTCGCTGTCTGCTTCCCATCGTTCCAGATCTTCCTGTGTGCCGGTATACTTTGGCTTGTTTTCCTTGCCATTTTTCGTGTTCCAATATATGCTGTGGTAGCGCTGAACAATTTCCTCGTGAAATTCTCGACTCTTCATTTGTCTTTGCCTGCGAGTGATGTAATATTTTTTTTTGTTCCTATCATACTTTGTTTCCGTAAATGGTTATTTGCTTTAAGCGTCTGTTTTAATGTGTCTTTTTGTGCGTATATATGCGTATGCCCGTATGCATATACTGTTATTTCTCTCCCCTATATATTCTTCTTCTTTTTATTTTTAAATAATAAATATTAATAAGCTCGTAATAGTTACTGCGTGTTATATTGTTATTGTTATTTTATTACTTGTTAATTTGCTGGTTCTACGTGCGATATTCTAAGTCTATTGGCGTTAACTGTTTTAATCTGTTTGTTTTCATACGTATTTTAACGTTTCGTTGATCGTTAAATACATCTAGTACTGTATATGGACCTTCGTACTGGTCTCCTAATTTATACTGTTTTCCACCTTTCAATAGCCATACTTTGTCTCCAATCTGAAATTCCTTTGGATTAATTTTTTATCATAATAGAATTTTGATCGTATTTTTGATTCAATCAATTTTTCTCTTGCGATTTTCTGTAACCCGTTTAATCTTGTACTAAGATTTGTTACATAATCGTTATATGTTAATGGCTTTTCGCTTTCTTCTAATGGTTCGCTCGAGGGTACTCTGGCTAATTTGCCGAATACTAATTCGAATGGTGTGAAGGAATGGCCTTCGTGAGGAACCGTATTATAGCATAAAGTTGCAAGTTCTAGTAATTCATCCCAGGATTCGTTCTGCATCACTGTTTTTAGGTATTCTGCTAATGCATGATGCGATCGTTCTAATGAACCGTTTGATTGTGGATGATAGGCAGTTGTTTTTACCTGTTTGATTTTAAATTTTTTTGCTACCCTTTTTAGCAAATTTGACATAAAATTGCTGCCTTGATCCGTCAGAATCGTGATTGGAGCTCCGAAAATACAAATAAACCTTGTTATAAATGCATCTGCTACTGATGCTGCTGTAGCATCTTTTAACGGTATTGCTAAGCAATATTTTGAAAAATTGCATTGTATTGTTAATATATTATTGTGACCATTGTCAGTGATTGGAAAAGGTCCTACTATGTCTAGGCTTACTTTTTCCATTGGTGCGTGAGGTGTATCTGTGATTTGCATTGGTTGTTTCGTTTTAACTCTCACCAATTTTTTTATTTGACACGTGACACATGTGCGTATGAAATTTTGTACGTCTTCCTTCACGCTACCCCAGAAATACCGTTGCTTTATGCGCCTATACGTTTTCGTGACTCCTCGGTGTCCTCCTATTGCTGTGCTATGCATTTCTTGTATTATTTTACTTCTGTCTTTTTCTTTCGACATATTTTATTATACCTGTGCAAATAATTATTTTCACTGATATATCCTCTAGAATTTTTCGCAAGCTTGATAGTACGTTTTTCCATTCAACGTTTCCAATTA
>JACCIB010000432.1:0-150736 GCA_018906965.1 Philotrypesis tridentata | reverse complement strand
AGTATCTCCCAATTATTACAAACATGAAACCCGCACTGCCTCAATGCCGCAGACATCCGGATCCAAGATGATCCGCGTGCACCTGACAGTACGAACGCGATACGCTGTAGTTTTTGCTTCCAACGCTCTGCGAGTGCTGCACCATCACGCTGGTCCTGCGCGAGAGACTCCACGTAGGTGCGCCTCACCAGGGCTACGCCGCCTACGCCCTATCGCTTTACGGCGCGCGTGCCGTTACCTGAGCGCCCTGTCATGCGGAGAGCCCCTGCTGCCTCGCCATCAGTCCGGCTGCCTTCTCTCGCCGCCTTCCTCTCTCTTCGCTCAAGTTGGCAACCGCTGTCGTCCTCTCTGCTCCTCGCGCTCGCTTCCCGGGCTCGTGCTGTTTTCCTCGCCAAAACAGACGAGTATTAGTCGCATGCATTCCCTACCCATTCACGCAACCTGGGACGGCTCTGCCCTGGCGACTTTCCGACGCACGTGTCACGTGCGGTGAAATGTCAACCACGTTTACAACCCTCCCTTACCTGGGGATGAGCGAACCATTGGGTCGCTCGGGCAGTTCGCTCCCCTCACGGGCCGACAGCCACGTCCCAAGGCCTCCACTCCGCTCATCTCGGTACATGGACACACACACAATTAAAGGAAGGAACCACAAAAAAAGGGGGGGGGGAAGGATTATACTTAAGGCTAATACTTAAACTAATTGTTAAAACTAACTTAACCTACTGGGGTGTGATTGCTACCCCTTGTCGGGTGTCCTAGGATGGGAAGGACTCGGGAGATGGGTACTTCGTAATAAAGTACTGTAGTCATCCATGTAAAAGTTATCAGAGTCCTTTATTGTCGGGATTCAGATACCCTTAGCACCATTGTCGTTCTGAGATAGCCTCCTTAAACATATTATTTGGCACATCTTAAGCTTAGGTATCTTATTTAAAGGCACACTAGGTTCACTAAACGAGTAAAAGAAGTTAAGCTGATAAAACGAATTAAAGGAATTAAGTAAAAATAAGAGAAATCAAGATAATAAAAATAAGGAAAATTTCAGGTAATCAGAAAATTTGAATTTAAGGTAATGAGAAAGATAAAATTAAGATAATAGGAAAAAGAATTTAAGATCATAAAAAAAGATAGAATTAAAGATAATCATCAGATATCCCTATTGCGGCAGATATCCTCCGCGGACGTCGTAGTCGCGGCTTAGCCAGCGGGCGTCTTCTGCCGCCTCTCTTTCTTCGTCTCGGCGCTCCTCTTGTTCCGACCTTCGCCGGGGCGGAAGCGCCTGGCTCCATGGCACGTGCGCCTGTAGATGCCGGATATATGGGCCTTCCTCCCTCCACGCCGGTGAGCACTTCGGGCAGTCGCGCACTTTTACGTTCCGGCGGCCGCATCGAAAGCAGAACAGTTTCGCTGGGCGCGGGCACCGGCTGTAGTGGTGGGTTTGGCCGCAATTAAAGCAGCCAGACAACCTGGGGAGGACTTCTACCATCTGCCCGTTGATTTCCATGCGTCCCGTGAGGGAATCGTTGGACGAGTATGGAGTTCTGCGCTCCGGCCTTGGGCTGTTGCGCGGCCTGCTCCTTTCGGGCGTCGTTTCTCTCGGACGAGGCGGTGCCTGGTAGATGTCTTCCGGGATGTCTTCCCAGTCCCAGTTCTCCTGGGTGATGCCTGCGTTGGTTGGCGGCGGGGCCATGCTTTCCCAAGCGCTCGTTTGCGCGGCAGGAGTGTTGGTCTCGGTGGCCGTTGTCTGCGTGCCTGCCGAGTTGATGGCTCTCGCCCGTTGTTCGTTGGCCTGTATCGCTACCGAGGCCGTGCTTGCCGCCTCCGTCTGCGTAGTTTGGCTGGGCCGATCTCCGCGGCCTTTGCCCTCTCGCAGCTGCCGTCTTGCCTCCTCGAGGAGGTTCTCCTCTACCTCCGTAAGGCTCCTATGATGCCGGGGTTGTCGACGGCCAACTTCTGGAGAGCCTTCCGGTACTCCAGCAGCGGGTAGTATGGGTGGTGCTTCAGCATTGCCTCGCACTGCTCGCGTCGTTGCCTCTCCTCCTCATTTTCTTCCTCAGACTCCTCTTCCCCCGAGGAGCTTGAGCTTGGCGATGCCGCTCGCGGCATGTCGAAGTCGCCGGGGTCCAACTCCTCCAGGTCTTGCGGCGGCTGGGCTCGTGGTGTTGAGGCCCTTGAGTCGACCCTTGGGCCGTCCTCCGCATTGACAAATTCAAAATCAATCGGAGACCCCCCCCTCCGTGGGGTGGAGCCTGTCCCAGGCTCTAAGCCGGCCGCGGCCGGGCGCGGGGACGGCGGTGGGAGCGACAGCACCTCAATGTCGGAGTCGGAGAGACTCATGACGTCCGCCGCGTTGTCTTCCGAGCCCGTTTCGAGGAGCCGTTGCTCTTCTTCCTGAGCAGTGGAGTCTTGCTCCGGCTGACGCATTGTTGCAGATAAAAGATACCCTGTACAATATTTCGCGGCGATGAGTATTAACGTAGAAATAGTTTGTGTGCCAAATAATATGAGTACTTACGTAATAGAAGGTAGGAAGTCGTAAACAGATATCCAGAGAAAATACAATCACCCGTGCTCGTAGGTATCCAGGTACGTCGGGGTAAGATACCGCAAGGTATCTTTGGAACTCCTAAGTAGGGGATACAATGTTAGTGGAGTTTTTATTGTTATAGGGCTTCAGGTCGGTGATGTGTATTTTAGATATTATTTGGCCTGTGGCCGACGTAAGCTCATAAACGAGCGGTGAGAGTACCTTCGTTACTGTGTAAGGCCCTTTGTATTTATGCGTAAGTTTCGCCGCGACATTTTTGGCGGCGTCGGAAAGTGTTCTATTACGCACTAGGACCTCATCGCCGATATTGTACGTAATATTTCTATGTTTCTTGTTATAATACGACGCTTGTCGCGCGTGTGCGTTTTCGGAATTTTTAATGATCCAATCTCGGATCGCTTGCAGCTGGTGCAGGCGTTCGGACCATTTGTTTACGTCGCCTTTAGCGATGTCGAGTGTATCTTCGATCTCTCTTTTGAGAGATTTTATTGTTAGTGGTTCGCGGCCGAAGTTTAAGAATGCCGGAGTCACTTGGGTGGACGCGTGCTTTACGGTGTTGAATGCGAAGCGGAAATCTAGTAATGCGCGTCCCAGTCCCTGTGGTCTTGCTCGATAAACGCGCATATCATCGTTTTGAGCACTCTGTTCACGCGTTCGACCGGGTTCGCTTGGGGTCGGTAGGGGGGCGTCGTTGCGTGCGTGATATGTAATTGCTCTGCGAAGTTTGTTAATATTTTGTTTACAAACTCCGTCCCGTTGTCGGATAAAAAGACTCGGGGTGTGCCCCATCGCGAGATGAGCAGGTCGTGCAACGCGGATTTTATCGCCTTGCCGTTTGCTTCACGTAGGGCCTGGATCTCTATCCAGCGCGTGAATAGGTCTTGTATTACAAGAAGGTAGCGCATGCCCTTCTTGCTGCGGGGAAACGGCCCCATAATGTCAGCCGCTACTACACTCCAAGGGTGCTCAATTATACGTTCGCCGAGCGCGCCGGGTGGTGCGAATTGTTCGGCTTTAACCTTTTGGCATATGTCGCATTGTTTGATGTATTCCGCGACGTCTTTGAACATACCAGGCCAAAAGTAATGATTTGCAATTTTTGCGTGTGTTTTGTCTATTCCTAGATGTGCCCCCTGTACAGTGTCGTGCGCGTCGAAGAGTATACGGTCCTTGTCTGATTGCCGTACAACTATTTTCCACGCGGAGTCGTCTTGCGTAACGGCGTCGAGTAACGTGTCGTCCGTTTTATGGTACAAGATATCCTTATTCACGTACCAATTGCGGTATTTATTTGGGTTTTTTGTGACGTCGCGAATTCGTGCGTTGTACCAATCATTGTTTGGCTCCGCGAGCGCGTTAAGTTCTTCGCAGGTTTCGTGCATGCGCGAGAGTGCATCCGGCACGTGATGCATCGCGCCTTTTCGGTGAATTATCTCTACATCGAATGCCGTGAGGAACATAGACCAACGTGCTAATTTTCCGACTGGCTTTTTTATCGATTTTAGCCATTGTAAGCTGCTGTGGTCTGTGATGATTTTGAAATGCGTGCCCTCGATGTATCCGCGGAATTTTTCTATAGACCAGATAACCCCTAAACATTCGAGTTCCGTGGTCGTGTAATTTTTCTCGGTATCAGTGATTGTGCGGCTCGCGTAGCAGATAACCCTTTCAATATCGTCGATTGCTTGTGTGAGCACACTGCCCAAACCTACTGTGCTCGCATCGACTTGGATTGCGAAAGGTAACGCCAGATTTGGACGTACGAGGATCGGCGCCTCAGTTAGGCAAATTTTTATTTTTTCAAAGGCCTCCTGCTGTTTACAGCTCCATTCCCACTTCACGTTTGCGCGTAATAATTTTGAAATTGGCTCTATGATTGCCGCGAAATTGTGTATAAATCTGCGATACCACGATGCCATGCCGATGAATCTGCGCACTTGTTTTAACGATTTCGGCGCGGGATAGTCGCGTATTGGTGCTATTTTGTCTGGGTCAGTCTGCAAGCCGTTTGTGTTTACTACGTAGCCCAAGTATTTTACCTCCGATCGGCAGAATTTACTTTTTTCTTTGTTGATCGTTAGATTGGCGTGTTTTAGTTTGTCGAAAACTATTTTCAGCCATTCGAGGTGTTCTGCGAACGTTTCGGTTACGATGATTAAATCGTCTAAGTATGAGAACACGTGTGGTTGTAGCTCTGGGCCGATCAAGGAGTCAATTAGGCGTTGAAAAATTCCGGGAGAGTTAGCCAATCCATACGGAAGGCGTTTGAATTGGAATAAGCCTTTGCCAGGTACCGCGAAGGCTGTTATTTCTCTACTTTTTTCTTCGAGGGGAATTTGTAGGAACGCCTGGCTTAAGTCAATTGTCGAGATGTATTTAGCGACGCGTAATTTGTCGAGTATTGAACTCATTAACGGTAGTGGGTACGCGTCTTTTTTGATTACTGCGTTTACTCTACGTAAGTCGAGGCAAAATCTTCGCGAGCCGTTGGCCTTCGGCGCCATGTGTACTGGCGACGACCATTCGCTTGATGATTGTTCGATTATGTCGCTCTCTAGCATTTTGTCGACCTCTTGAAAGAGTAATGATTCGATTGCCGCGGAGACTGGATACGGGCGTTGTTTAATGGCGGGATGGCCATTTACGTTGATTGATGCTACTATTAAATTTGTTTTTCCGAGTTGTTCGGAAACCGTGATATTATTGTCTAAGAAGATTGTCAGTTTTTCGTTTTCGGTCGTAGATAGTTCGTGCAGCCCGTAACATGCCTCGCTTGCCGGGGCTGAATTCGTGTCTCGACGGTCAAATGTGTGTATGGTATGTGGCTCTGACGCGAGTGTATATGTGAGCCGCGAGAAGTCAACCGTTATGCCGAATTTATGTAGCGCGTCGATACCCAGTATGCAGTCTTGATTGAGATTGCGTAATACTCGCGTTTTGATCGTGCGTGTTATATTTTTAATCGTAATGGGGATATCGATACTCTCAGATATCGTTTCTGTGTATCCGAACGGTGTTGTTACTTTTGCGGCAATATTATTGTTAACGCGTAATGCGTTATTAATGGCTAGTGTTCGTATGTTCCGACCGACGAACGTTTTGCTCGCGCCACTGTCTATTAGCGTATTGCAATTACGTCCTAGTATATTTAGAGTAATGTAAACGAGGTCCAAAGTTTTGCCAGGTAGTGCATATAAATTGTCATAGGTGTAGATATCCTCCGAATTACTAGCGTTATTCGCGTTTTCCGAGGTAACATCGCGAAGGTAGTCTGAGTAAAAGATATCTTCACGGTCCGGGATAGATAGTTCTGAGGCATCCTGTTGTGTCTCGCTTTGCACCAAAGGTATATTACATGCCAAGGTATCCTCTCGGTTCGCGTAGACCTCCGTTTTTTCTGATATATCTAGATAGTTCATCGTGTTCAACGAGGCATTTTCTGTTGTTTCTTTACGTTTATTCGTGCATTCCGGGCAGTTTGCGTGAAGGTAACCTGCGAGGCCGCAGACGTTGCAGAAGATATCCGCCGCGTTGCACTTAGGGCACGTCGCCGCTCTTGTTCCCGGTTTGCCGCATTTAAAACAGAAAATTCGTTTCGCGTTTTGACATTCACGCGAGAAGTGTCCTATTTGCGCGCAGTTATAGCAGAAATTTGGGGAAGAATTTTGTCTACTATTGTTGTTACTACTTTGTCTCGATTGATTTTGTTGGTTAGCCGGGCTACGTTGTGTATTATTGACGCGTTTATTGTTGCGGTAGTCTACATTATTGAGTTCGTCGTCGTCGAGGGGTTCGTCGCCGACGGCGTCGTTGTCTGTCGAGCTTTGATGTTGCTGCTCGTCGTCGTCTATGGTAAGGTTGGCGAGTGTTTGCCGTTGCGGGCGTGCGGTTCGGGTGTCTCTATAGGCTAAGTCGGGGAGAAGTGACTCTTCCGCGCTCGGTGGCGGCTTGTATGTGCGCGCTATCGCGAGGCTCTTTTCCTTACGTACGGCCGCTGCTTCTAATTCTTGGAAGGTAAAGATCTCCGATTTGTCTAAGCGTATTTGTAAGCGCGGTAGCATGTTTCGTAGTGCTAAGTCTATCTCTCTTACCGGCCCTAGAGGAGGTATCATACGATCGAACATTGCTTTTATATATGTGAAGTAATCTACTACTGGCTCTCGTTCCCCTTGTGTGCGTTTGCGCGCATTCTCCATTAATGCAAATTGAAAATCCGCGTCTGAGAAGCGCGCACGCCATGCTATCTCAAAATCTTCGAAAGATACCCAATTTTGCGCGTTGCTGCGGAACCACTGTAGCGCAACTCCTTGTAATAGAAACGGCATGATTCCGAATAAGTCAAAGTCAGCTATGTGCATAATCGCGCGGCCCTCTTTAATGCGCGTTAAGAACTCTTCGCTATCTTCATCGCGTTTCCCTGAAAATTTTAGATTCCATCTCCGCACGAAGTCAAACGCATTTATTGGCGTGTGCGGCGCTGCGCGTCTTCCCGTATTGTCTTCGTCTCTAATTATTCGGTTTCTGTTTGAATTTTGTATAGGTAAGATATCTCTTCGTTCGTCTGCGAGTCTCACTCGCGCGCGCCGTGGATCTATATAATTGTCATTATTCGCGTTATTTTCTGTGTAATTATATCCGGGAGGGTGTCTATTAGTGTTGGCACTATTGTATATATTTTCGTTATTGTCTGTTAGATGAGGGACACTGTGCGGCATTGGCGTTGATGCCGGTAAAGCGCGATTAGATGGCGTCGACGCGTTAATGGTTGGGCGTGTATGCTCTTGCGCGTTATTTAAAGTTTGTCGCTCTTGTGCAAACGGATAATTAGTTGTATTATTTTCAAGGTAACCGTCGTTATACTGCGTTAGATATCCCGAGTCCGGAAGGCCGAAAGTCAACCGCCGATTAGGCCCGATTGGCTGAGAACCCCCCGGGAGAGACGCACGTCTCTCGTCCGTTGTTCTAGGTACCGCGCCTGTCGAAGTCGTTGGTCTGCTCGACGCTAGCACGTACCTATTAGAGTTAGAAGGGCTGGATGTACGCGGCGCCGTGTTCGTATGGTCGACCGAGTGCAGCCGAGATATCGCTATGCGCAGCGCTTCGCAAGTCGGTGGCTGATACGCCGGAGGTGGGGAGGCCGGCCGCATGGTTGACGGCGGTGGCGGCGGCGGCGGTTGGGAGGCCGACGCCGGCTCGTCTATGCCCCGCTCTATGTACAGCGCTTCTGCGAGTCTTTGCTGTAGCCTGACCGGGGTGCCTTGCGAGACAAGCCGTCTGCTGGTCAGTTCGGCGCGAAGGTCGTCTTCGCTTAATGCTAACACCCAGTCGTTTATTGATGCCTCGCTTGCCATGCTGGCGTATTAGGGCCTTACACAGTTTTATTTTAGGCGTATACTCGTAAAGTTTTTCACGAGTCAATACGCCGATCGGCCACGTGCGCTTCAGCCGTGTGCTGCGCTATGTATATGCCCTCTCACCGCTATTTATTTTATTATTATAATAGAGGACGTTGTTCCACGTCTACGAGGGAAAGCGTTAATACGAGTGTCGGCCGACGATTCGAAGGAACTCGGTGTTTGTGTTTACGATCGCGGGACGGTCGGGTCACTCGAGCGCCCAGATGCGTGCGCTATGTGACCGCACGTGTCGATATTCTGTTGCCGTGCGAGAGCCGAGTCCGTGCGGCAACAGTTATACCTTTGTTTTTGTAAGTGCGACCGTTCTCGCTTCGACGGTCAACGTTTTTGAGTCGTTTATGATAGGTACGCCCTTTGAGATTTATTACTCGGGCTCAAGTGCGCTCGGCTTTCCGCGTAGCCGAGGATGTTTACGAACGGTTCGTGAGAAACTCTCAACTGCGTTCGAACTTTGCGCGTCGCGTTGTTTTGGAATTTTGCACGCGAGGTCCGCGCGTGGAAAGATATCATGTACTATGTTATGTATACTTAGAATAATCAGATAACGTGCATGAGGTAACCACAATTATACAAGATATCCGTAAATTATTAACTACGCTACGTACTATTCGCTTGAAAATGGTAAACTCTCGATTTCAATTATCGCAATTTCTACTGTTTTCACACAACACAACACACTTTGGGACGACGAGCAGTCTACGGACGTGATTTAAGATAAATCACAGTATGGGCGCCATTTGTAACGGTAGCTGCTTCTCGCCCGCCGCTTATGTGCGCTTTACTCCTCTCTATCTCTCTCTCACTCTTCACGCGCAATCCGGGGAGCAGCAATTCCGTCACTCTTCCTCGCCTCCTTTCGAGCCTTACCTTTGAATTCCCGGTGGCGCCAGGTACCCCGCGAGTACCAGAGTCTCGCGACTCCTTCTAGACAGGCTCGCGAGCACGAGGGTTTGCCCCAGCTTGCTCAGCCCCGCAGCAGCGGCTAGGGAGAGGGGGTGGTTCGGTTTGAAAATCACGACACAACGACTCAGATAAAGGGGTTCTTTAATCTCAGACTTATTCACCACTATACACTGTAACACCTCAAAGGCTTCAATCGCTTCGCGTTCCGCCGGCGCGCTCGCCGTTACTTATACTACGTTCGGCAGGTAACCGGGAGACAACGTTCGCGTACAGGTACCCTCTCTTCACGAGATAGTCCGCGAGTTAACCACTAGATACCCCGATTCCGAGCCGAGACTCTCGCGCGTCCCAAGGTACAGTCACACTACACTCTCGCACACAATTAGCACACTTATAACCTACCTATGCACGACCGCCGCATTTCGCGCATCGCCACGACCGGGGTCTGCCTGCGCCCCGCGATTTACACAGCAGATCCGGGTCCCGAATTATCCCTACAATTTTCCGAAGTTCTCCTCCCGCACTGGAGACAAACGCGTAACTACGTAAAACTACTCCGCGAGTGAGTACCGAAGCAGATATCCCGGAGACACCACGCGCTCGCGAGAGCAAAGGCAACTCGCTCGCGACGTGGAACAACTGCGCCCGCGGGAGACAGAAAGCCCAAAGAAGACACCACTGACCTTAATACAATTCCTACGTCGTCCAGGAACGCTGCAGATAGCCTCGCCAGAAATCCCTGTCACGCAATAGAAAATCACAAAGGGTCGTCCTTCCAAGGCTCGGTCGCGTCCGCTCAGAGTCAGCCAGGGCAGGAGAGTGCCGGTCGCTCGCGCGCCGCGCGCTCTCCGCGCCGCTCGCTCTCGCGTGGCCGAGCAGCGCGCCCGCTCATTGGTCGGCTCGCGGCGGCCCAACGGCCCGCTCGCTCGCGTCGCAACCAGCGCGCGCGCGCCGATCTTCCGACGGCCGCGCATGCGCAGAGGTATCCGCTTCGTACTCGGTTTCCGAGATAGCGCGCGCGGATTACAAATTCTCAAGATAGCAGGCATCCCTTCCGCATTCCAGATATTCGCAACAATTAGAGATATCCCCAATTATTACAAACATGAAACCCGCACCGCCTCAATGCCGCAGACATCCGGATCCAAGATGATCCGCGTGCACCTGACAGTACGAACGCGATACGCTGTAGTTTTTGCTTCCAACGCTCTGCGAGTGCTGCACCATCACGCTGGTCCTGCGCGAGAGACTCCACGTAGGTGCGCCTCACCAGGGCTACGCCGCCTACGCCCTATCGCTTTACGGCGCGCGTGCCGTTACCTGAGCGCCCTGTCATGCGGAGAGCCCCTGCTGCCTCGCCATCAGTCCGGCTGCCTTCTCTCGCCGCCTTCCTCTCTCTTCGCTCAAGTTGGCAACCGCTGTCGTCCTCTCTGCTCCTCGCGCTCGCTTCCCGGGCTCGTGCTGTTTTCCTCGACAAAACAGACGAGTATTAGTCGCATGCATTCCCTACCCATTCACGCAACCTTGGGACGCTCTGCCCTGGCGACTTCCGACGGCACGTGTCACGTGGTGAAATTTCACCACGTTACAACACATATATACAAAATATGAATACATTATGTAGTATTGCATATAACAGAAAATATGAAATTTTCTTGTGTTTGTATGGCACTTATGAAAATTTAATTAACATGACGTGAAAGTTGGGACAAAAACACATAAAATTAAAAAAAAAGCATTAACGTAGGACCTTTGGTTGCCTTTTTAAACCATTTTCTCCACTTTACGCCATGAATAAGCGCGTATATGTGTGTATGTGTGTGTGCCGCGCGCTCGTATACACATACGATTTTAAAAACGTTACACATGCGTAAATATATATAGAAATAAGTATGTTATCCTATGAAAATCGATTAAATTCAATGCTAGTTTAAAAACTTTTACATAACGCGAAGCGATAACTTATAGTTGAAAAACATTTTATCGACATTAATTCCTTAATTTCGTTTAATGCAGAAATCGTAAGCAAACACTATCCTTGTACTGAGCTTTTAAAATTAATATACACACTTATATATACAAAATATGAATGCATTATGTAGTACTGCATATAACAGAAAACATGAAATTTTCTTGTGTTTGTATGGCACTTATGAAAATTTAATTAACATGACGTGAAAGTTGAGGCAAAAACACATAAAATTAAAAAAAAAAGCATTGACGTAGGACCTTTGGTTGCCGAGAAATTAAATTTACATCTAAAAAACGTAATTTTCGGATATTTGCATTGCACTCATATAAATTTCATTGACACGACGTGAATGTTGAGGAAAAAACACATAAAATAAAAAAAAAGCATTACCGTAGGACCTTTGGTTGCCAAGAAAATCAATTTACATCTAAGGTTCACGAAAGCCGCAGCGGCGGTCCCCCCCCCCCCCCCCACCACCGCGCCGCCCGGCCGGAGCAGTCGCGCGGCCGCGCGCGCTGATCTCGCATCCGTCCATCGGTCCTTTTACAAGAATTAAGTCCATTACAACTATCAAGAAAAATGCTATCATCTAGAGCATCATTTGAACAAGCATTGTGTGAAAATTCATTAGAACTTATTAAATAGTTTCGGTGTAATCGTCGGTTGAATAAAATTTCGTATCTCGGCTCCTATTGGTCGGATCTTGACGAATTTTTTACGAAAATTCATGGTTTTTTAAGTACTTTAAAATGCATTTTATCGCGTTTCTCTAACTTAAAAATTGGCGAAAATAAAAACTATTTATTGCTAAAAATGTTGTTAAATATTAATTTTAAGAAAATTCTTTTTTAGCATTTATTAAGTACGTCAAAAGCTATCGATCAAGCGCAGTTGGATCCATTTATCGTTCCATGGGCAAATTTGAAATGAATTTGAAATTTTTGGGTAAATAATTTTGCAATAGGACGCCATTTTGAGATATACGGATCGGGCAACGATTTTAAGATTGTTTGTACTAAAAGTCATCATTGAGAGCTTATCCGACGGAAAAGATCTTTTTTTTGGAAAAACTGTGGCAATGTCAATATTTGGAAAAAGTTTTTTTTTTGTTTAACAATTTAGCGATGAAAAAAGTTAATTTTGCATTCGGAAATACATGTGTCTCATTGGAAATTCAATTCTAAACAACTTTCCTCTCTACCTTTTTTTGCATAAAATGCGTTACAAAAACGTTATTCGCGGAAAACTAAAAAAAAGTGCTTTTTTGAAGTTTATTTTGCAATAATAACAATGTTCCCGATCAGGTCCGAAGTCGAGAATTTAGGGTTACTTTCAGTAGGTTACCACAAACAAATTTTGACTGTCAAAAAATCTTTTGAAGAAAGTGCACGATATCCCACTATTGAACTCCCTGACTCCCTGACTACGTACGCAACGGCAGGCTGCCGCTCAAGCGTAGAACGGCGCGGCAAAACAGCTGCACGTGCGTAAGGATAGGCAAGCGAGTTTCGGCGCCGCGGCCGCTCCGACCAACGCATACATACGCGAACGGATACACGGGATTATCTATACATACAGTAATCGCGCAGCCGGGATCAATGGAAAATTGATCACCGCCTCGTTAGATTTTGCGGATTTTCGGCGGCTCGCGAGGCATCTCCTCAGTCGGCGTGCACAGGAGCCAGTACTGACTCACCCGCAGAACCGACCAGACGTGTCTCCTCAAAAGGTAACTATGTGATTATCTTGGATCACCATAAGCCTCGAATCGCACAAGTCCATGGAGAGAGATATCCTCGCTGGAAGTGTAATGTGCAGTGCGCGCAAAGTTTTAAACCTACCTTAACTCTTTTAATTATATGCCATAGGGAAGGGAGCCAGCAGGATTAAGAAATGAAACTGGAGAGGAGTTACCGCTCCTTCTGCTCCCGAATTAACTCGTAAATTTCAATAATATAAAAAATATTCGCGACTATCTAATCTCAAGCTACCCTGCGATGGACCACAGCGGCCGTCGGTATTGCGTAGTACGGTACTCGCACATTGTATGGTAATGTAAAATCATGTGTATTTCCTTAGTAAAATAAATCCTGATCAAATTAAAATCATTTTCACAGGGCAACCTGTTTTAAACGCACATGTTTATCACATAATATTTATTTAAGTTCAGTTACTTGTAATGTAGTTCTTTTTCTTTCGTTTTCGCGTCCTCTTTATCTAGGTATAAAATGTCGTGCCGCCAGATTTAGAGAAATACTGCTGATTAGCTATTGCAATGTATGATTTCTATTGGAATAAATAGCAATCTAAGCCTAGAGGCGTAATAAATGAAATAAGTGTTTCTTACTTGCGTATACTGTATCTGCCAAATCCTAGTGCACTCTTAGGTGCCATACATTATTAGTCATTAATAGTGCTACATGTCTCTTGATTTCGCTATTGTAATATACTCTATTCATTAAATAACTTAACTGTATTCAGCCCATCAGGCGCAGAGAGCTCTAGCTTCTCTACATTAATTTAAATAAATTACAACGTTGGTTGGGGTATTTGCGAAGCCGTCCACCAGCAAAGCAGAGGAATCAACACAGACGTCGTATGGCATTTCTGCCCGCACCTTGGCGAGCAGAAAATACAGAACCTCGCAACCAAAAGTAGATACTTCTTTTCATGATAATGATAATTATGATGA
The DNA here is from genome assembly GCA_018906965.1 of Philotrypesis tridentata. Lineage (NCBI taxonomy): Eukaryota > Metazoa > Arthropoda > Insecta > Hymenoptera > Pteromalidae > Philotrypesis > Philotrypesis tridentata. The sequence goes on along the minus strand of JACCIB010000432.1, from coordinate 137,201 downwards.
AAATGAGAATGATTATACTGCTGATGATACACTACTTGATGAAACAATGGATTCTTCATTCAAAAGTATAAAATCTGATAATGAAGAAGAAGAGAAAGATACGGAAATGAACACTTGCAACAAGTACTTGCTATTATTGAAGCAAAATCGTAAACAATATCTCGATAATATTTTTGGAGTTCGTCAAGATGATAAAAATCTTATGATTAGTGATTCACCTATAGAATTTAGTAAAACAAGTATAAAAGTTCTAAATAAAAATTATCCAAGAACTGCAGGTCTGCAAGAATTGTTATTTAGACAAAATCCAGATATGTTATTAATTGAACCAAATGATTTGATGAATTATAAAAAGATTCTTAAGGTTACAAAAGCTCATCGAAAAAATTTTAGCGACGATGAGCCTATGCGTCGACAAAATAATAAGAACTTCAAGTTGCAAGTCCGTCCGGTAAGGGGTTATTACCACGATATAAAATTGGGAAAAAACGTAGTCTTACTAATATAATAGCTGAAAAATCAGCGGGAAATAATAGTCATATAAATGAAATTCTTTCCATCATTGAAGAATTGCGTTAAATTGAAGTTAAATTGATATATTAACTGTTGTGATTAAGGTGTTGAACTTAGTAACAACATGAGCTTTGATGTGTTTGGACGACAGTCAAGTCACTCTAGAGACCTTCGCGGTCCAGGTGTTGGCTTTAAATTCACTGCTGATGGTCAGTACGATGTTGAGATTAAAAGATTATGTAATCTTGCGAATCCGGTACTTTCCAACGATATGGTGAATCTTATAACCATTAAGAGTTTGATTTATTTAGAAATTAATGAAGTTCATAACAAAATGAAGGAAATGCAAATAGTTTTAAGTAATATCCCGCATAGCACGGAAGGTTCCGCAAGCTTCCCACCGAATCTTACAATCAAGTTTCCCAAGAAACTTCCAAAAAGCTTAAATAAAGGTTTAATAAAAATTCAGAAAGGTTACTTTGGAATATTACATTGAAATCTTATGTTAAAGGAAGATAACATTCTATGTTTCAAAATTTCTGAACTTAGAAGACTGATATGGAAGCTTTTGTAAAGCATCAATGATGCATACAGCGAATATTCCATTGAGAGTTTCAAGAAAATTTCAGAGAAGACTTTTGTAAGCAATACCGGAAGCTTTGCTAAAGTAAGTAAAAATATGACATTTCAAAGTATGATGTGAAAGCTTTCGTGAAGCTTCCCTAAAGCATACGACGAAGATTACATCCAAAGATTTAAGGAAGTTTCGTGGAAGGTTCCTGTAAGAAATTCTGGAAGTATCAGTAAAGTAAGAAAAAGTATGACATTTTAAAATATAATATGGATGCTTTTTTAAGGGGTTATGACAGTGAAATTTTGAAAATATTAATTTTTTTTTATTCACGTTTTTCACAGTTAATAGTCCGTAGAATATGGTCCTGAAAGCCGTTTTTTGCTAAAAAAATTTTCCTTGAAAATATCGACAAAAAACTGATAAATCTGTTTTAAGTAAATTTTTGAAAAATCGTTATTTTTAAATATTTTAATTAGGCCAAACTTGTGAAAAGGATTGTTCTACCACACTTTTTACAGAGTTAGTTCATGAGAAATCTTACTGAAAATACGACTTAAAAACCGTTTTACAAACCTTTTTTTCTCATGAGTTATGAATTTATTTCGGTAAAATAAATAAAATCCGTAAAATAAATAAAATCCGTAAAATTAATTTTTCTATGTGTGATTTTATGTTAATAAACTCAATGTGTTAAAGTAAAGGCATTCAACAAATTTGAATTTGCCACTCGAACAGGTTGTACCTCACAGCGTCTGGTTGAGAATGAAGATTACTGTTTGATCGGTATAGTAGAATTTTCTGTAAAGCAGCAGAAAGCAGCCAAACAGCTGTTTTTCATCCAAGACACTATATCAGTGCAGTTAGTCTGCTAGCTGCTGTAACAATGCTTATAACCTCAGTGGTGTTGTAAAAGTGCAAGAGCTTCTGCAGAATACAAAAATTTTTCAGATAAGTATTGGAAACTAATTAGTAATAATTGTGTTTATAATGACCTTTTTCTTTATTGCTTTATTTTTTGCTTTTAGTTATACGGGTGCAATACAGCAAGATGGGAGTTTATATTGACTGACTGGAGTATTATTTTGCATACTTTTTAACAACTTGAAGTGTATTTAATAATGGTAAGTATTGCATGTAATTGTAATTCATAAACATAACTTGATTATGAATAGCTAACGATAATTTTTATTTTATTTCCAGCTTCTAAATGCTATTATCACACAGAGTGATATGCGCATACCACCAAATATACTTTATTGTATGTATATTTGAGTACCAAAAGCAAATCAAGGTATGCCACATAGTTTCTGTAAGTATAGCTGAGTTCATTTGTATGATTTACATTATAAACTTTAAATGCCTTTTACTCAAATTTAGTTTTTTCATGGTTTTCATGTAATTGCCGCAGCTTTCTGAAGGAACCGTAACATCAATCCGGATGAACCAAAGTGGAAAACCTTCCTTATGAGTACGGTCACAAACTGAGTCGAGCAGAATTGGCAAAAATAAGTTCAAAGTGAATGTTACGTATGTTTACATATGTAACATTCACTATAATTATTAATATTGTCAATATATGTTTAATTAATTATATTAATTTTGTGTTTTTCAGGAATCTGTTCCACTTAGTCTGAGACGAGGCTCATAAGGAAGATTTGGCACTTTGATTCATCAGAATTGATGGTACGGTTCCATCAGAACCATGCGGCAAGCAAATAAAAGTGATGAAAATCATGATTTTTGGTAAGCAATTCCTTTAATTGTTTTTAAATGTTACACTCACTTTTTGCATATTATTTATGCATAAAAGTGATGTATAATACTTGTATTTAAAAGCAAAAATATAGTTTTTAGAGCACCTATATATCTATTAATTTTTTACAACACTAACAATTTTTCGTTTTTTTCAGGTTTTATCACTGTCATAACCCCTTAAAGCTTCCCTAAAGCATACAGAGAAGATCCATCCAAAGGTTCAAGAAAGTTTCTGGGAAGACTAGAAGCTTCACTAAAGTGCAAGGCTATGACATTTCGAAGTATAACATGGAAAGTTTCATGAAGCTTTGGAAAGCATAGGGCGAATAATCCAGCCGAAGTTTCAGGGAAGTTTCGAAGAAGGGCTCCTGAAAGCAATTCTGGAAGCTTCAGTAAAGTGAGCCAAATTATGACGTTTCAAAGTGTCACATGAAAGCTTACGTGAAGCTTCCTTAATCCCGACTGCTCAGATTCCATCCCATGTATCAAAAAAGTTTTGCAGAATGCTCCTGTACGCAATTCTACATGCTTTACTGTAGGAAACAAAAGTATGACATTTTAAATCAAGAAAAGCTGGCTTCCGTTAATTTTCTCTGAAGCATACGGTGAAGATTCCGCGCAAAGTTTTAAGAAAGTTTCGCGGAACGCCTCTGTAAGCAATTGCACACTTGACTAAAATAAACAAAAATATGACAGTTCAAAGTATGAAATGAAAGCTTTCATAAAGCGTACAGCGAAGTAACCATCTTATGTATCAAGAAAGTTTCACAGAAAGCTCCTGTAAGTAATTCCGAAAGTAAATGTCTTAATTTGGATCGTTATGAATAAACTTACCAGATGCTCTCCTAAAGATTACTTTAATATTATACGTGTAATTGATAAATTTCAATCGCTCTTATATAAAACATAAGTTCAATGTTCATGTACAACCTAAACTCTTCTATACTCTGAATACGTTAAAATACAATAAAACAAAAATACACAAATTATACCCTGGAGGGAGGTTATGATTATATGGAGCATTGGATATAATAATCACAACGATGTAGTTGGGTAAGTGGTTTAGACGGATGCTCAGTAACTTTATGTGCTCGGGTAAAACTTATATGAGACAATGAAAATTGATATTTCAGTTATTTGAGTTTAGACAGTAATAATAACAAATAATTACCAATCAAATAAAAATTTGTCAATTAAGAATCGTTAACATTTGCTATTTTTTTAATAATCGTAAATATTGTTTTAAGTTTAATCTTTTTTAAAATTGATTTACTGATTCTTGATAAAAAATATTAGATAATTTATTAATTGTTTGTTAATACGACCATATCAACTATTTCTTGATGAATTGAACATGCACATGAATTGAGTTTGAATTAACAAATTATAAATTATCATGTTGTGTTATTCTTATTCTATATGCTTTAGTAATGTAAACAAAAGTATGACATTTTAAAGTAAGACGTAGAGGCATTCGTAAATATTCCCGAAAACGTATGGCGAAGATTCCATCCGATGTTTCAAGAAAGCTTTACGAATGGCTTCTGTAAGTGATTCCGGAAGCTTCGGTAAAGTAAGCAAAACTAACATATCAAAGTATGACTTGGTAGATTTCGTAAATCTTTCCTAAAATGTATGGCGAACATTTTATCTAATATTTCAAGAATGTGTCGCGGAAGGCTACTATAAGCAAATCTGTATGCTTTCGTGAAGTATACAAAAGAACGACATTTTAAAGTAAGACCCGGAGGTTTTCGTAAAGCTTCCCCAAAGCGTACGATGAAGATTTCATTCGATTTTTCAAGATATTTTCGCCGCAGACTGCTGTAAGCATTTCTGTATGCTTTACTGAAGTAAACAAAAGTATGACGTTATGATGTAAGATAAGGGAGTTTTCGTAAACCTTTCCTAAAACGCGCGGAAAATATTCCATCCGATGTACCAAGAAAGTTTCGGGTATGTCTTCTGTAAGCAATTCCAGAAGCTTCTCAAAAGTAAGAAAAAGTATGATATTTTAAAGTAAGAAACAGAAGCTTCCATGAAGCTTTCCTAAACCTTATTGTGAAGATTCTATCCCATGTATTAAGAAAGTTTCGCGGAAGGCTCCTGTAGATAATTCTGTAAGCTTTACTCTAGTAAACAAAATTATGATATTTTAAAGTGAGACATGGAAGCTTTCGGAAAGCTTTCGTGAACATTACTGCGTAGATTGCATTCCATGTTTTGAGAATATTTCGCGGAAGGCTCCTCTAAGAAATTCCAGAAGCTTTTGAAACGTAAACAAAAGTATGATATTTTAAAGTAAGACATGCAGGCTTTCGTAAAGATTTCTTAAAAGGTAAGGCGAAAAATCTGTCTGATTTTTAAAGAAAATTGCTAGGAAGACTCTTGTTCGCAATTCCGGAAGCTTGATTAAGTAAGAAAAAGTATGACATTTCAAATTGTGACATGGAAGCTTCCTTAAAGCTTTCCTGAACGTTATTTCGTAGATTTCATCTCATGTTTCAAGAAATTGTTGCGGAAGGCTTCTGTAAGTCAGTTCTGGAATATTCAGTAATAAATAAAAGTTTGTCATTTTTAAGTGAGATATGAAAGTTATCGTAAAGCTTTCCTAAACGTTACTGCGTTGATTCCATCCCATGTTTCGAGAAAGTTTTATGGAAGGCTGCTGTAAGCAATTCTATACGCTTTATTAAAGTAAACAAAGGTATGACATTGTACAGTAAGATATGGAGGCTCTCATGTAACATTCCTAAATCTTACTGCGAAGATTCTATCCAATGTTTGAAGGAAGTTTCGTGGAAGGCTTTCCTAAGCAATTCCGGAAGCTTCACTAAAGTAAGCAAAAGTATGAAATGTTCAAGTTTAACACGCAAGCTTTGGTAAAGCTTCCGTGAGGCGTAAGTTGAAGATTCCATCTTATGTATGAAGAAAGTTTCACGGAAGGCACCTGTAAGCGATTTCGGAAGAAAATGTCTCAATTCGTACCATTACGTACAAGTTTTCCAGAACCTTTTCTAAAGAACACTTTAATATTATATGTGTAATTGATAAAATGTAATTGCTCTTATATAAAACATAAGTTCAATAATCTTATATAACCTAAACTCTCATATACTCTGAATACGTTTAAATCTAATAAAATATATATAAACGAATTATGCCCTAGAAGGGGGTGATGGTAATATGGAAGATTCGATATTATCATCAAAATGATGTGCTTGGGTAAGTGGCTTAGACGAATTCTCAGTAACATTATGCACAGCTTACTTTTGAATATTTCATGAAATCTTCTAAAAAATTGCGAAATGATTACGTCGTAAAATTGAAAATGTTACTTATAAGTTTACCAGAACCTATTCTAGATATTACTTGAAAAATTCAAACCGATCTTTCGAGAATCTTAGTAGAATGACTGCTGAAACCAATTTCGGAAGCTTCACAAAATAAATAAGAAGTTGCTTCCGAAAAGCAATTGATTCATACTCCGTTAAATTTATAAACAGACTAAAAAGGAATCGAGTTTTACGATTCAAAAAAATCTTACTAAAACTTTCACTGCGCTTTTCAGTGAAATTCAGTGATATCTTTCAGAATAATTGTCCATTAGGTTACTGGAAGATTACAATGTAAGTTGGAAAATGACTTGATTTTAATTAATAGGTGTAAGCTTACCAGAAGCTATATGTAAAACTTTACGAAAAGCTTCCTATTAGACCACTTAAAATATTTAGGGAAATCTTACAGGATACATTCCTGGAAGATTGCTGTTTCAATCTTTTTCAAAACTTACAGAATGCTTACCATCTTTTACTTATTTGATCGCTAGGTGGCGACCAGTTGTTTCATGCCTGTGAGTGGTAAGAATCGATGGCGATTAGTATATAAGACCGCTCAATATACTGTCTTCCAATCGATTGTAAATGGCGTGCGGCGAAATATGCGTTTATAGCGATAATGCGTTTAATTATAAGATCAGGTAGTGCGAGTATGTTTATTTCATAAAATAAAAAATGTTAATGTAAATGTTAATTTCAGTGTAAAAGATTAACTTCTCATTGTAAGCTTTCTGCAATCGTTCATGAAACATCATTTAAAGTTTCATGAAAGCTTTACCGAAGGTTTGTGGAATATTACAAAAATCTTTACACAAAGTATTTCGGAATATTTTATAGAAGTTTTTTAGAAACTTGCAGAAAAGTTTCCAGTAAGCTTTAAAAGAAACTTGGTGGTTTTTCGGAAATATGGTCAATGTAGCAGCAAGCTTTCTTTGAATTTGCATTAATCTTGTTTGAATCTTTCATGAAATCTTGCAGAAACATATCCGGCAAGGTTTCGTTTCCAGCGGAACCTTCCTGAAAGGTTCCATGAAAGCATCCAGTAACCTTACTTGATATTTCCTCTGAGCTTACGGTAAGAATTTCAAGATTTTTACCATAAATTTGGTAGTTTTAATAAGCTTGCATGAAGATTCCTATATTATTTTTTGCTATCTTCCATGTAATATTTAAAAAAGATTTCAAGAAACTTATCTGTAAGTTTCATTGGAAGCTTCCTGACAGGCCTATGCATGAGCATTAAATATTTCCATGAAGTTTTCAATGGATCCTTCCTGAAAAGTTCCATGAAAGCGTCTGCTGACGTTACGTAATACTTTCCTGCGAGCTTAAAGTAAAATTTTCATACACATTTGGAAGCTTTAGTAAGCTTCCAGGAAGATTCATGTAATTTCTTTACTATCTTGCACGGAATATTTAAAGTCTATGGAATATTTATGGAAGATTATAAGAAACTTTCATGTAAGATTTCGAGACCGGAAACTTCTTGACAGGTGTATGGGTGGACATTACATAGTTCCAGGAAGTTTCCAGCAGAACCTTCCTGAAAGGTTGCAATAAAGCTTCTTGTAACTTACGTAATACTTTTTTCAAGCTTACTGTAAGAATTTCAAGATCATCCAGAAAGATTCCTGTAATGTTTGTTTTATCTTCCATGGAATATTTAAGAAAGATTACCAGATACTTTCCTGTAAACTTCGCCGGAAGCTTCTTGACAGGACTATGGGCGGACATTACATAGTTCCAGGAAGTTTCCAGCAGAATCTTCCTGAAAGGTTGCAATAAAGCTTCTTGTAACTTACGTAATACTTTCTTCAAGCTTACTGTAAGAATTTTAAGATCATCCAGAAGATTCCTATAATGTTTTTTTTATTTTCCATGGAATATTTAAGAAAGTTTACCAGATACTTTCCTGTAAGCTTCGCCGGAAGCTTCTTGACAGGACTATGGGCGGACATTACATAGTTCCAAGAAGTTTCCAGCAGAACTTTCCTGGAAGCTTCCAGACTTACATGGAAGCTTCCAAAAAACTTCCTGGAACCTTCCATGCTATGTGGGATGCAATAATCACTTGCTAAAGTAGAATCCGACTTTCAAGAGTTCAAAAATGATAATGTTGAAAAGTTAAGAAAAATGAACTTAGCAATTTATGAAGTATACAGTATGTTGTTTAAAAGCTCTCAAACTAATACTAATCCAGAAGATAGTAGTAAAATGTGATATTGCGGTATAAATAATGAATTCTCAGAACAATTTTCTCATTTCTACGTGTTCGCTTGTTCAATCAACATGGATAAAAGTAAAAACAATCGTAAGAGAAAAGAAGTGGTGTACCAACCAAACACTGGTTTTAAAAAACATTTAAATAAATATTCGGCGAATATTGGATCATTCCCGAAAAAATAAGGTTATGAACCGTATCAGGTCGTCAACCAAACAGATAAGTCAAAACATCAAAATAATAACAATCAAGGTTTCAAGTATACTAGGTTACACTAATGTCACGTAAGAAGATAGTTGTGGAAGAGCTTCATAAGCCAGGGAGGCGTAATTATCAGCGTCGTAGAGTCATAGTACGTGGGCCGGATGAGACCTGGCAAGCTGATCTAGTGGAGATGTAAGCTTATGCCCATGAAAACAAAGGATACAAGTATCTGCTAACCATTATTGATATTTTTCAAAATATGCTTGGGCCGTACCAGTAAAAGAAAAGACTGATAATGCAGTTACAGCGGCAATGGACTCTGTTTTCAAGAAGGGTCATGTACCAAAAAACTTGCATACTGATAGAGGTAAAGGAATTTTACAACTTCTCCTTTGAGAGTCTCATGACAAAGTATGATATTAATCTCTACTCAACATACGGCAATCTTAAAGCTTCTATTTGTGAGAGTTTCAATCGTACAGTCAAGAACAAAATGTGGATACAATTTAGTTTACGAGGAAATTATAAATGGCTTGACATCTTATCTGATTTACTAGCAGAGTATAATAATAGAAAACATCGCATTATTGGAATGAAACCTCAAGATGTTAGTAAAATCAATGAAGATAAAGTACTTAAACGATTTTCTCGATTAAGTAGGCAAGGCAGCAGAAAAAAAGCTAAATTCAAAGTTGGGGATAATGTTCGAGTGAGTAAAATGAAGCAAGCATTTGAGAAAGGCTATACATGTAACTGGTCAACTGAGATTTTCACCATTAGTCAAATTATGCCAACTTTCCCAGTGTATACATACAAACTGAATGATTATCAAGATCAGCCTAGATAGGTAGAGATCTGGTGGTTTTTATGAACAAGAACTCCTTAAAGCCACGTATCCAGATATTTATCTTATAGAAAAAGTATTGAAAAAGCATGGAAATAAATTTTATGTAAAATAGTTAGGATTTGATGATTCACACAATAGTTGGATTGATAAGTCGAAATATAATCTTGTTTATTTATTAAAATATAACATTTTTATGCATAATTAATTATTATTTGTTATATTATAATGCCCCCAAGGAAGAGTATCAGTATCTCCTGGGATTAAATATCCCTTATCATCGAATGGACTTAATGCTAACTTTGTCTGTTTAATAGTGTGTACTCTATGAGCCTTAAATTGTATTATACATTGTTGTCTATACTGCGTAGAATGATTTTTTAAACACTTTATATAATCATCAAAAGTTATTGTTTTATCTACTACACTGCTTTTAATACCTTGTAACGTGGAATTTTCCCGCCCGCACGGGGATTCCAGTTATTTACATAGTATTTCTAAGATACGCGGCTATCTTCTTTCCCTCTGGCTCGTGGTATTCCTGCAATGGTGAAAAGCGGGAAATGTGGTGGCAGTTAGGTCGAAAATTGTTAAACACAAATATATTAGATAATAAATCACGGATATATTCTATTTTCTCATTACAACTGATTATTTAAGCAAACAGATTTAAATAACTCGAAATAAAGCATGGGCACGCGGCCATATTACTAGTTCTAAGGCTGCTCGATTATGCTATAGAAATGGGGCCGTGAAAGTTCCTCTACGATGATTCTATTTAATAATTGTAAATCAGAGGGAAGTCACCGGCCAAGATCTGAAAACGCGAAATTTCCTCCATGTGCCACGACAGCCTCAATCCTCTATTACGCCAATATTCTCCGCCATGAAGTAATTATTTTCCAAAAATATTTACAATAAAATATTACCGATTTCCTCTATGATAATGTTCAACCGCAATTCCTCTATCAACTTTTCCTCCACAACGCCAATCTCGTTCGACCAGAGTAACTCCAAAAATAATATCTCCTTCGAAAACTCCTCCAAGAAAACTCCAACAGTAACCAAGATGGGTTCAAAGGGGAAAAAACAATAAGCTGCTGAAAATCAACTGAATTCACCAACTACCAGTGACGGAATAGAGTGCGGACTACCACCGAGGCGTCCGCCGACAGAGTGACGCGGTCGACGCTTCGTCCGAGGAAGGATGCCGCGTTTTTCCCACCCGGCCTCTTCACGGAAGCGTCGATCTGATCACCGAATTTTCCAATTGGTCCTTTATCTGAAATAAATCCTCTGTTGGCCATTAATAGACCACCACTAATTTATTCCTCTATCCGTGATTTCCCCCAGCGCCCTCTTTTCCAAATCCAATTTTATCATTGGTTAGAAAATCAATTAACGTCCTCTATGTATTTCCTTAATATACAAATTCGCGCCCCCTTTATGAATATCGATCAATCAATCAATCCTGTCGATATCCATCCGGTGGCTCCACCTATAGATAATCTATAAACCGCGCGATATTTGAACCTGTATCATCCTTGAGCAAACCCTAGAGATACATATATCGAGTCGTCAAAGATTCCTAGTCCGTATATTCCTCTATACGTCTCTATGACGTCTGCGAATCAACATAAAGTCAACTCTGAGCGCTCCAAATGCCATCAACTTCGCGCCACTATATTCATCTCTCTCTCTCTCTCTCTCTCTCAAGCGCGCGCGCTCTCTCTCTCTCTCTATCTCGCACACGCTCGATTCCCACTCTCGCCAAATGTCTCTCTGAACATGAACTGAAAAACATTTTTTGCATGCTCATAATCTTCATTTGTAATTTCACTACCACTCAAGCTACTGTCAAATTTATCTTTTCATGGAATTTCAGTATCTAAAAGTTTTTCCTCACAATCCAAATATTCATATCGAAAAATTCCTTTTCTTCTCAATAATGTAAACATTTCATCTGTTAAAGGAGAATATTGCTGGTCTTGATTAAATTCATACTTAAGAATATTCATTTCTTGAAGGTATGATGATAACTTGTCTAAGGATGAAGCCATAAAGCGAAATGAATCAATAAATCTGAGTTGAATATCACAGTCCTCAATATGTTTAGTGAAAGAAATGAAGCGTTCCTTCATTTCAGTGAGAATAAGTCTATTTTCCCAGGAAAAACATTAGCAACATCTCTAATAAGAAAGTGTGAGTCATAACCAGTAAAATTGTGAAAAATAATTGGAATAACATGTGAGACTTGATAATTTAAGTTGCATGCTTCGTATGCTACACCTCTGTATCTGAAATAAATATTTATGTAAGTATTCTTGTAGTGAAATATGCATATAATTTATTGAAAAATTTATCTTTACCTTCCAGTTAAGTGACAATGATCTTTTACACGTTCATCGTCAATAAATTGTTTTTCACAAATGTGACAAATGGTTGCTGTATCATAAGCTTGTTTTTGACTCCATGTTAATTCTTGCATTGGTACAATATTTTTTAAAATTTGACTAACTTGCATTGCTATAGTTAAAAGTTCATTCATAAACCATTTTGCTGGTTCCCTACCTCTGTAACTTCGATAACTCGATAATGAATTATCATAACTGCACTTTAAATAATATCCAATGCTAAATGCTTTATGCTTTTGATAAGCGAGACTGCCATTATCTACAGGCATAAGTACACCCTCAAAATCAGCATAAATAACGAATGGTACTTTTTCTTTTTAAATTCAAGAGATTGATGAAATGGGTTAGGTAATTTTATGCGGCATTCGTTAATTTCAGCACAATCTTTTTTATGCAAAGATAATTTATCCTGATTAGTAAAATTATGTAAACATCTAAGGCAAATATATTTACGACTTTTATGTTTAGATATTTGATTCGAGACTAAACGTGATAAATCTTTAATCCAAACATAATGATGTCTAAGTGGTTCTGAATTTTCATAAGATATTTTTTCTTGTTTATCAGCACCATTATCTGTATAATAATTTTATATAAGCAGACAGATTTGATATGCGACTTTTTTTCATGTTTCGTAAGGTAAATTGGTACAAGATTAAATTTTTCATAATGTTTTTTTAAAATGTAAATATTAATAGATATATTATCATTTTGTTTTTTAAATTTAGGTATTTGTATTAAATTTCACGTAGTGTCCATCCAGAATCTCGTTCTTGAAACTCTTCTAGATATCTCTTGAACATTGGTTTTCCACCACTGCTTTAAATTAGTTGTTGGTAAAATGATGTCAGATTTAGTATTAAAATACTTTATTTCTGCTATTTCTTCATCAGCTTTCAAAGCATCTTCTTTTTTAAGTATATTTTTAATTCTAGGTTGAAATAAAGCTTGAGCATCGTTCAAAAAATCAGCAATTTCCAAATTTTTTAGATTTATAACTACTCCTGATTTTATGTGATGATTAAAGCAACTTTCTAAATTTTTCCACTTCACACGATCACTTCTTCTATTACGTCGTTGCAAACCTTCACCGCTTTTTAATAAATTCTTTAATTTAATTTTAACTCCTTGTAGAAGTGAAATCGTTCATAAAAACTTTTGTTTATCATGAACATTTATATCAGATTTATATAAAAGTTGTCTTAAAATTTTTAAGTTAGTGTCAGAAAACTTTATCCACTCTACCACTTTTTCTAAACACACAGGCGAGCGCGATAACAGCGCATACGCTTGAAAAAAAATTCTAAGAGCTTCGTTACAATTAGCTTTACGTTTGACTAATTAGATTTTTTACAAACTAACTCAATGAACGAGTTTTCCATCCCTTATATACGCTATCGAGAAGTGTCTAAGTGCCATTCTACAGGAAAATCTTGTATGAATCATATATATGAGTAAGGAGTGCGTACGTGCGATTCTGCAAAATAATCTGGCTGCATCTAGAATATTCATCATTAACGAATTTTCTAGAGCATGCAAATACGTGAGTAAGGGGTGTCTATGAGCTATTCTGTAAAATATTTTAGCTGCATCTAGAATATTCATCGTTAGCGAATTTTCTAGAGCATGCAGTGTATTTACAAAGTGCGTACTGATACACTTTAAGGCAATATAGTTATGCTTATCATCGCGATACTACCACACCCCTTGATATTCTAGAACGTGTAAAAATATGTTAGTTTTCTTTAGGAGAATTGAATTGTGCTAGTCTTCATTTCAAACTTGTTACTTTTAAAAATTATAGATATTACTTTTCTCATTTTTAGAAATATTCTTTTTAAATCTAAAAATATATGCTTTACAGATATCAATTGTATGTATCGATAGAACAATATTTTTACTATATTAAAAGTATTTTTAAAAGTTTTTACTATTACTTCAATTCATGGTTTATTTTTCTACCTTTGTAAGGTCCCGCGATTGATGTATTAATTATTGATTTCAACGTGTATAGCGTGTGATTTATGTGAGTATGTGTGAGTACGCTGACGGTAGATATATTGCAATATACCAGCCTCGTGCGCTGGTTGAGCAATGGTATGATCGGGTTTCGTTGTTTAAGTATTCTCATTCTCATCGACATTTTCATGTATGTCGCCGCGTTATGAATTTTGTAATCCTTCTTTTGGTGGCGATTGGTAATTGGCTGCGGGTATCCTCATAATTCAATTATTTTGTTACTGCCTTGATCGGGGGTCGAGTCTTTATAAACCCTCGACTCGATCAGCGCAGCGCTTTTCACGACCAGTCCAGGTACCGGTGTGCGTCTAACCTCGTCATACGACTTACCGCTAAAGACTAGCCGTCTATCTGGAGTTATTACGAGAGGATATACAGAAGATCGTAAGAGGGTGTCCAAGGTACTACCTGTAAGCTATCGGAGGGCCTAGAAATCCACCGAACTCTGCAGGCAAGCAGGCATATTTGCTCCGGTTGGAGGTATATTACGACCATAGTACACTGCGATGAAAGGACCGTCAATATATCTGGCGTAAGTGGGTGAAGCCGCAGCTTAGATAAGTTCAAACTCTGCCACGACTAGCTCGTGTAACTTAATATCGTCACACTCGTCTAAGAAAGAAGGACGCTTCCACCGAAGACGTGTGTTGTAATGTAAGTTAAATTATAGCAACTACGTAAAACCTTTAACTAACTTTATACGAACAACTATCTATACTTTTTGAACGTCCGTGTGAGTGAGTGAGACCCTTAAAACTCTCTGTCCGGTGCTGCCTAAATAAAATAAAACAAAACAAAGAATATAGTAATCATCTTGTATAATACTTTATTTGAATTAATCCAGAACGCTTTTTGTCGTTCTACCTAACTATAACTGTAAACCTTAAGTTAAGTTTTCCGTACTAAAAGGGAGAAGGCAGCGGGAGTCCGCACAATTGTCATATGCAGCGTGTCTGCAGCGTATAGTCATCTGCAGTGTGTCCGCACATCCAGAATGCGTCCGCCGAAGACATCAACGTGTCCGCACGCCGAAGCATTCCTGTATACGTCTGTTTTGGTCGCCAGCTGAGGCCGCGGAACAAATCGTGTCCGCCTCTCAAAGCGAGACTCACATTCCATCGTGTCCGTGCTTGGTAGTGCGTCCGCATTTCTCATAAAAGCGTCCGCGGAGTCAAAAGGAGCCATATAAATTCATTTATAGATGATTATACTTGCAATATAAGATCCCGATCAAAGATAATCTCCCAAATAAAAATGATTATTTGTTCGAACCCTTGCGGCACGAATAAGTCAAATTCGGCCCTTGCAAACTGGCATCCCTGGTGGGGAGGTTTGTCGTTATTGCAAAATTATAATTATTAATTAATAATTCTGCAACCACTCCTTTAAGATGGCGAGCCTTACGATGGAGGAAATCAACAGGATTCAAGATGTGAAGGAACGCTCTCAGGCTCTAGCCAACTTCTACGCCGTCCGTCAAGCTGAGACGGACCAAAATATGCTTCAAATGTCCACATATTTCCATGACTTCCAGCTGGATCAAGAAGTACAGCGAGCTGTTAGCTTTATGCAAACGTATGATGGGGAAAATATGAGTCTGAAGGATTTTCTTCAGGATGTGGATAATGGCTTCAGTCTTTTGAGCGACGCGCAGGAACCTCTGTTCCTAAGGGACGCTAGGAAAAAGAGCATAATCGGAAAAAGAGCATAACGCGCAAAGTGGGAGGAGCGCGGCAGCGCTACTGGCGGAGAGGGGCGTCAGCGCTGGCTCGGCGCTACTAGCTAGAGCCACTTTCGGTAGAGTTGACAGCAGTTGGCGATACAAACGTTCTTTTCTGTATTATCCAATAACGCCATACCGGTTAGTATGGATAAAGGTATTATTCCAAAATGGATAAGATGAGTTGATTAATCAAGGCTTATGGAAAAAATGTGACACATAGCGAACCTTTAGATTTACTAAGCGCGCATTCCATTTGAATATCTGACTCCGCATCTTCAGCATTTAGTTATTATTCTTTTAAAAAAATACGTTAACAATTGAGTCATGAGCACTTACATAACTTTACCCAACTATCTCTCGGTTTCCTCGATCAGCCGTTTAAACACACAGTTTACAAGAGGGCCATGTAACGCAAAAATTTGAAATCGCTGTCTCAATTGGTAGACAGCTCGATCCTTTAATTGAATGGAGTTTAAAAAAAATTAATACGCGCGTGTGTTAACTTTTTCGCTACGCATTTTTTTTTAAACGAACGATTGCATATTACACGGGAGAAAATTAAAATATAAATTCTTTTAGTCCAGTGCTCCAGTGATTTCAAGGGTAATAGTTTAATGAAACAGATTTCAAAAGGGAACATTTAATACGCGCGTGTGTTAACTTTTTCGCTCCGCAGTTTTTTTTTCAAACGAACGATTGCATATTACACGGGAGAAAATTATTAATCTCAAAAATGTTTAATCGCTGTCGCCATTGGTAGACAGCTCGATCCTTTAATTGAATGCCGTTTAAGAATATTTAATAAGCGCGTGTGTTAAGTTCTTTGCTCCGCAGATTTTTTTTTAACGAACGATTGTATATTACACGGGACAAAATTAAAATCTAAATTCTTTTAGCCCAGTGCCCCATGGATTTCGTAGTTATTAGTTTAAGGGGTTATTACAGGGTTAAAACCTGAAAAAAAAGAAAAATCATTAGTGCTGTAAAAAATTAACATATATAGGTACATTAAAAATTATATTTTTCCTTAGAAATATAAGTATTACACATCACTTTTATGCATAAAATTATGCATTAAGTGAGTGTAATATTTAAAAACAATTAAAGGTATTTACTTACCAAAAATCATGATTTTCATCATTTTTAGATGGTATGCGACTCTATCACTCGAAAGTATAGTACATAGAATAAAATGACTCTATCGCTCTACTCGAGTAAAATTGATTTTTGAATACTGGCTCTGCACTGCATATTCTCACACTGGAGATCTGTATGCAGGCAGGCCTCAAAAAAATATAAAAGAGAGAAATATAAATTTCTCTCTGTTGGCGTTTCGTCCCAGCTGTCAGAGTGGACTCCTCAGTAAGGCTCTGACAGCTTCCTTAGACGCCCGCCACTTCGAAGAGAAGCGGCATTTATGGGCAGGCCGAGACCACTTTATTCTATGTACTATACTTTCGAGTGATAGAGTCGCATACCATCTAAACTTTGACACTGGCTCTTATAAGTGTCCGCTAGGTGGCAACCTGCCTTTTTCTCTATGCTAGAGTTCTCTCTTGCAAGAGAAAAACGCAGGCCGAGACCACATAAATGCCGCTTCTCTTCGAAGTGGCGGGCGTCTAAGGAAGCTGTCAGAGCCTTACTGAGGAGTCCACTCTGACAGCTGGGACGAAACGCCAACAGAGAGAAATTTATATTTCTCTCTTTTATATTTTTGTGAGGCCTGCCTGCATACAGATCTCCAGTGTGAGAATATGCAGTGCAGAGCCTGTATTCTAAAATCAATTTTACTCGAGTAGAGCGATAGAGTCATTTTATTCTATGTTTCATCATTTTTATTTACTTGCCGCAAGAATTTTCAGGATCCGTACCATCAATCTTCATTAATCCAAGTGGTTTATCTTCCCCATAAGTCTGGTCTCAGACTAAGCGGAGCAGATTCCTGAAAAACACAAAATTAATACAATTAATCACACATTATTGACAATATTAGTAATTATAGTGAATGTTACATATGTAATCATACGTATCATTCACTTTGAACTTATCTTTTTCCAATTCTGCTCCGCTTAGTTTGTGAGGAAACCTATTCCGAAGGTTTCTTCAAAATTTGAACCCATTTGGTCCACCCATTGCTCTGAAAACCTGCGGCAAGTAAAAAAAATCATGAAATAACTAAATCCGAGTAAAATGCATTTATAGTTTTACTTAATATTTCATAATATAAAGTGTACTTACCAATAATTTTCAGCGTCTAACCCAAATATAATCCAAAGGTAGCTCTCTGAGGATGACATCTGGAGAGTTATTTTTCCAAAAAAACTTATGTCTGCTGAAAAAAAAATTCATTAAGTGAAAATAAAAATTTTTATAATTGAAACTTAAAGTATGGAAAATTTTTATAGAAAATGATTTAATATACTTTCAGTTAATGTATTTTTAATAATGATCTTAAAAAAAATCTAAATAGTTAAAAATAAACTTACAAATGCTGCACCTCATCCATGTAGTTAAAGAGCAGAAATAAACACTAGAAGCTAGAAGGTTTTGTCCAGATGTGATGAATGAAAAGCCTTAGTCTTGGAAGCATTGAGCTTAAGGCTATGTCGAATAGCCCAACCTGAAATCCTCTCGGCGACAGCTGACAACATGGCAGAACGCATGTCAAGCTCCTCAAGGTGGCATTGGCTATAGATTTGCAGATCATCCGCATAGACCACATGCCTGACAGCAGGTTCTAAGCAAAAGCTGATGTCACCGATGTACAAGATGAACAACAACGGCCCAAGAACTGAACCCTGGGGTACACCTGTGTTGAGTTCACGAAACATAGAATAATTACCCTGTGCATCGATAACGGCCTGCTCCCTACCCACAAGATAGGAGGCAATCCAGCGAATGACCCGCTTAGAAAGGCAGAAGAAAGGCAACTTTTTAAAGAGCTTGGCGTGACATACCGAATCAAACGCCTTACTAAATTCAAATAAGAGAAGAAGTCTCACCTTCTTTCTATCCATGCCCCGCCTGACATCATCAGTGAGCTTTAACAGACCCGACTGAGTGCTGTGACCAGTGCGAAAACCGGACTGATATGCATCCAGAAATAGCCGGCTCTCCAAAAATTTAGAGACCTGCTTGTGCACCAGCCACTCCAGCGTCTTGGACATAAATCAGTGAAGGAAGATGGGCCGATAGTCAGTAAGAGCAGTAGGTGTGATAACCTTGTTCAGGGCGAGCACTAACGACTTTTTCCAGATGGTTGGAAAACGCGATTCAGAGAGAGATTAAAAATTCTCTGAATGTGTGGTACAAGTACTGCAATTGCCTTACTTACCACAACCTGCGGAATGCCATCAGTACCCCGCGCCTGAGTTACAAAGTGTGCCACTGCCTCACGAACGTCAAGCTCAGAAACCTCAGAGAACGTCATAAGCTCCTGATACTGAAGACTATCAAGCGAATGCAAGAAGTCATCAACCGCAGGAGCTTGCGAATCATATGAGACACTGCTGAAATGGCCATTAAGATCATCAGCTGAGAAATGTGTAGGGGCATTACTCTTTGATGGCGCTATACCTAAGTTTCTTAATTCTTTCCAAATTGACTTTGGATCAGAGAGAGATGAGATGCGGGAGTGGTAGAAATTCAACCTTGCATCCTCAATCTGTTTATGCGCATCATCACGAGCAACCCTATACAAATGCAGATCGAGCGGTAGACGCGAACGACGAAACCGCCTATACAGCCTTTGACGCTCTCTGATTAGACCACGAAGATCCGCAGTAAACCACGGGTGGCGTTTTGGCCCAACAGTCATAGTCTTTAAAGGAGCAAATCTGTCTATGGCGTCCGTCAAGTAAGAATTTAATATTACAATACTGTCTTCTAGTGACGAGGAAGAAAGGGTCGACCAATCCATACCCTCTAAATAGCTTGAGAGCTCAGCAGGGGGAATAGACTTGTAGTCACGGTACATAAAGGTCGAGGGTTCGTATCGCGGCATCTGTAAGTCAAGTGTGGCCGTTATAAGATCGTGACCGCTTATAAAAGGAGTGTCTGTCTTCCAGAAGTCCAGTATAATGTCATTCGAATCGATTAAACAAAGGTCCAACCAGGTATCAGAGCAAGCTGTGTGATGAGTAGCCCCATAAGGCACATATTGAAGAGAATTCTCCTCAACAAATGCCTTAAAGATTCTTGAAAATTTAACTATTGCCGATTATTTACAAGATGTAAATTTAATTCGAGAAACAACTCCGAGGGTAGTCTCTAATCAAAATCATTTACGTTCAATGAAAGACGAACTTTCAACCGAGATTGACGCGCGAGACGAATTATATACATTACCGAACAATAATTCAGAATTATTATACACAAACATAAAAATACACAAAAACACATACAACGCGTTAGTAAATTCGACATACAGCAAAACGCGCAAACTTATCAATTAACTCGAACGTAACGGGTCAAGTGCGAACGCCCATAGGTCACATTGAAGAAATTCGTGAGATAATTAAAATTCCAATAACAATAAAAAATAAAACACACATCATTAAAGCGAGAGTTTTAAATTGCCTAGAGCAAGATTGTATTTTAGGCTTAGATGCATTGCAAACATTCGGAATTGCAATTGATTTCAATGATCTCACTTATAGCTTCAATTCAAAACCGCAAAAACGATATTTATTCAAATACACATCTACGAATATTCCGGATACAACAACTAATTCCGATGCATGTAACGGTTTAAACAAGTTAACACAGTCGCAAGAACAAACATTAAAACGTTTCTTAGCAGAACAATTGCCACGAATAACCGGGAAACTCGGAAAAACAAACTTGATAAAAGCGAAAATTGACGTCGGCAATCACCCACCGATTAAACAACGCCCATACCCAATCTCACAAGCACTCGAAGCAATTCTTTTCAGCGAAATAGACAAAATGTTGCAAGATGACATTATCGAAAAATCAAATAGTAATTGGTCTTCACCAGAACACTTGGTGCGCAAATCAAATGGCTCACGTAGATTTTGTCTCGATATACATAAAGTAAACGCAATCATTAAAAAAGATGCATATCCTCTACCGCTTATGAGCGCAATTTTAGATAAATTACGTGTCGGACGTTACATATCTACAATTGATCTCAGTCAAGCATTTTTACAAATTCCACTCGACGACGATAGTAAAGAAATAACAGCATTTGCAGTCCCCGGTAAAGGATTATTTCAGTTTAAAAGACTCCCATATGGTATAACAAATTCCCCTGGAATTTTTCAGCGCCTGGTTGACTTTTTAATCGGTCCGGAACTTCAACCGTACGTATATTGACGATTTAATAGTCGTTTCGGAAACATTTAAAGATCATATACAATTTTTAAATATTGTATTTGGAAAATTAAAACAGGCAAATCTGTTTATTAACGAAGAAAAAAGTAAATTCTGCGTGTCGGAAGTAAATATCTCGGATACATAGTCAATCGCGACCGATTACAAATCGATGAAAATAAAGTCGCACCGATCAGAGATTATCCAGCACCGAAAACACTGTGACTTCCTGGTACCGTAGATTCATAGAACAGTTCGCGACATTAATGGCGCCCATATCGCGATTATTACAAGAAAAGTATAAATGGGAGTGGAAAGACGCGCAACAATCAGCGTTCGAAATAATTAAACAAAAATTAATGTCTGCACCAATCTTATCACAACCTGATTTCACTAAGCCATTCACTGTTCAAGTCGATGCGAGTACTGTTGGTCTCGATAGTGTATTAACGTAATTCATGGACGACTATGAAAGAGTAATCACGTACGCGAGCCGAACGATCACGGACGCGGAGAAAAATTACACTACGACGGAATTAGAATGCTTAGGGGTTATCTGGGCAATTGAGAAATTTCGAGGTTACGTAGAGGGCACTCATTTTCAAAATATAACTGATCACAGTAGTCTGCAGTGGTTAAAAACACTCAAAAAACCGGTAGGTAGGCTTGCACGCTGGTCAATGTACTTGACGGCTTTCGACGTCGACATTATTCATAGAAAAGGCGCAATGCATCACGTGCTAGACGCGCTATCGCATACGTATGAAAACGCGAAGGACGAACTCAACTCCTTGCGCGACGCGAACGATGATTGGTATAACCAACGCATAACAGACATTCGTAAGAATCCAAAAAAGTTTTACAATTGGCACACACATAATAACATACTTTACCACAAAACTGAAATTGGCCTGGTATGTACAATAGGGTGACACAGCATCACTCCTATCAAACATATTTATTTTCCGAAGGTCTCATATGATAGGTATCAAGCCAAGAAATGCAATGGATCTTACCGTTTTTATTTTGAATAATTTTTCGCTCTGCTCAAGAGCTCCAAAGTCCATGACCTAGTGAAGTAGGACGACTGAAAAACTTGTTGAGGAGTCAAACAAGACAATAAGCACTACTCATTGCCACTGAATGTCCCTGTCATAAACATCCCCAATATTAGACTCATATTTATGGCAAGGTCGGCTCACGCGGACACTTTCCCTTTCCGGCTCTCTTCTTCTACCTCTTCGAACTGTTTCGGTTCTGCTTACTGCGGCATCTCTCTCACTCGCTCGACTCAATCTGGCTACTCCATCTATAGCTATACGTACTGCAAAGACAACAAAATTTTCTTCTCCCCCTCTCTTTCTATATACGACCGATGCGTAGTATGTACTGCAGGAGAGAGAGGCGCGCCTCTCCCTCTCGCCTCTCTCTCTCTCCTGCTCTCTCTCTATCTCTTCCTCTCATCGTTTTGGGCTCTTTCTTTTAATTTGGGGTAAAGCGTGTAAAAAAGCCGTTAATTATGTCTGATTTCCGAAAGGGATGGATTAAATCTTTATAAATTAAATTTTTGAATCTAATTATAATTTGTGACAAAATTGATGTTTTTACATATAAGTTTAATGTAAGCTTGAAATCGAACAGGACAAATAGCATTTTTTACTCGCTCTACCCCGAATCAAAAAAAGAAAGAGTGCGAATCGATAAAAATTGACTGATTGATGGCATTCTTTTCCGACGGCTACGATTTGAAGCAACATGTTTGGAGCTGAATAGTGAACGCGCATCAGTGCGGTCAATGCCGTGAATAGAAGTGACAGTAGTAATTTTTATTACAATGGTATTACAAGGTCAAGAAAAATATCAACGATAATAACAATAATAATAATACTATATAATGAATATTGTTATTATTATTATTGTTATTATAAACAATTAAAGGCATTGATTTTCATCAACACCTTAATGCATGTGTAAAATAAAAAAAATTAAAATTTTTGATAGTTAAAAAATAATTTATTTTTAATGTTGTTACTTCAGCAACAACAATAATAGCGACGATTATAATAATATTAATAATAAAATTAATGTTTATTCTTAATTATTATTAACATTGTTATTATTATTGTTGTTGTTATTAGTATAATTATTAACAATTAACGGTATCAATATTTTTTGAACACCAAAAATATTTTGTTGTATGTTGGGAAATAATAAAAATATAATTATAAATCATAGATGCATAAGTATTACTAGACATAGGGAGGTTATGCATGCAAGTAAGAAAGATATGAAAATAGTTCGGTAAAGGAAATAAGATGGAAGAACACAGGGAAGCAGCAGAGTAGCAGGGAGGAAGTAACTGCCTCGCTTCAAATTTTTTTTTTGCTGGAATTCCCAGTTTCTGACTCGTGCGTATGGAGCCAAGAACATCGGTCGGAGCGAAACATGTGTTGCACTTTGGTGTACAGCTGGACGGGCTAGGAAACTATCGTAGCCGCTAATCCTCAAAAAAATTTACAGCTTTCACCTACTTTTTCGATTTGATGTCCTCAGTTTCATTTCATTTTCTACGCGAATCTAAACATGATATGTGAAAAATTTTTACTGGAATCAGTTTTTCATGAGTGTTAGAGTGTTGGGTTAAAATTACAAACGTCTAGAAGCAGTGGAAGGGACCTTAAATCAACTTCGAAAACCAGCATTTTCGACCAAATTTTGCACCTGTCAACTTTCTTAATTATTATTATTTTTTGATCAAACTTTTTCGAAACGATAGTTATCCCCACTGCAATGAGACTTGAAACAAAAAATTTCCGAAAAAGTTGACGCTTTTGTACTTATTTAAAAGAAAGTACAAAATTCTGCCTGCACCATGTCATTTACTATTTCAAAAGTAAACTGCTCGAGCAGCGCGAAAAATTATTCAAAATAAAAACGGTAAAATCCATTGCATTCCTTGGCTTGATACCTATCATATGAGACCTTCGGGAAATAAATATGTTTGATAGCAGCGCTGCTATGTCACCCTACTGTACAAAGATATAGTTAATTATATAAAACATTGCGATATATGCCAGAACACAAAGTCGGAACAATTCGCACCCCCAGGCTTGTTAAGCCAACGGATAATTGAATATCCATGGTGTGTAAACGCGGCGGACGTAATGGGTCCATTTCCGCGAAGTAAAAAAATCATGCGATATCTTCTGGTTATACAAGATTTATTAACAAAGTGGATTGACTTTCAACCACTACGTGACGCAACTGGAAGCACGATAAAATCAGCGCTACACAATTTAATAATAACACGCTGGGGTACACCGAGAGTTTTTCTCTCAGATAACGGTACCGAATTTGTTAATAAAACTCTCACCGAGTATTTAAAAAGCGCAAACACTACTCATTCAACAACGCCGCCTTGTCACCCTCAGGCAAACCCTGTTGAAAGAGTAAATAGAGTTTTAATAGGGATTTACACATTTACGATTTCCGCTTCGTGTTTGACATGGCGAAACACACATCCACACAAGTAACACCAGCCTTCTTAAACTTTGGCCGTGAACCTTTACCTATTCATAGTTTAAGAAACGAACTACAAACAGCTGAGGAAATCGAGGCCGGAAACGTCGTACACTGGTCAGAGAGACTATACAGTCTACAGGCGATAAGAGATTGGGTCGTGAAAAATACCCAAAATGCGCATGCAAGGCAGGCAAGACATTTCAATAAGTCACACCGCAATGTGACATATAATGTTAGCGACACGATAATAATGCGAAACAGAATCTTATCAGATGCTACAAAAAACTTTGCGGCAAAATTAGCGCATCCCTACAAAGGCCCCTTTACAATCTCAAAAATACTTTCACCACTAGTATATGAATTAATTTCAATAGATAATAAAACGATTACGAAAGTACATGTGTGTGATTTGAAACCTTATTCTATTAAAGATTCTCTGAATCCCTAGGTGTTCCTGGTTTACTGGATGCATATATTTTTTCAAAATTTTTTAAATATTGCAGTCATGCCGTAAATTTTACGTCTTTATGAATTATTTCCCAAATTTTCACATCGATCGTAACAATAGTCTCGGAGTGGTTTCGAATATACGAAATCACTGCTTTTTGAACGTTTTTGATCCCGTTAAGCCGTAGCAGCTCAGGTGTTTCGGCCGACGATGCGCTAAAAGCATGGTCAGCTAGAGACACCACCGCCTACTGTTGCCAGGCGCAAAAGGTGCAGAGCATGCACTTTTGGGCCTGGTACCGCTCGCCTACGACCGGCCGTGTCGCAGAGCGAGTGGGCAGAATACCGATGGCTCTTGAGTGGCTCAGAGCTACCCTGATATCAATAAAAGCGATGTTACACCAAATCATCTGTTACCGAGAAAATTATTCCACCCACAGGCAGAACCCCGTTAATATCCGTAACAAAAAAATTTTTTTTCCATTTTTTATATTACCACAGTGTTTGCAAAAATAGTTTTTTTTATCGGCTAAGCTCTTAAAGATAACTTTTAGTATAAGCAGAATAAAAATCCATGTCCGACCTTGATATCTCAAAATGGCGTACTGTTGCAAAATTATTTACCCTAAAATTTCAAATTCATCTCCAAATCGCCCATGGAACGATAAAAGGATTCAACCGGATTTAATCAACAACTTATGACGTATTTAATAAACGGTAAAAAGGAATATTCTTAATATTAATATTTAACAAAATTTTTAATAAAAGAATTTTCTTACTTCGGTGAATTTTTAGGTTAGAGAATCGCGACACAACGCTTCATAAAGTTCGTAAAATACCGACGATTACATCGAAACTACTCGATATTTTTAGTTGCAATTTCGTACAGAGCTTGTTGAAATAATACTTTATAAAATAACATTTTACCCGATAGCTCTAGGTGGTTTAGTTCGTATAAAACGACCGTTGAACCATGCGAGTTCAGAGCACGCGGCCGACAGGATTCGTACACGTTAGTTGTAATTTGGTTATCTCGATAACAAAAACTGCTATTGCAATAAAATTTGTTTTCATTTAACATGTTTTTTTCTCAATTTTAACGTGATACTAATTACATTGTTATAGGTGCAATGTAAACACCCCCCCCCCCTATGTATATATTGAGCAACATCTTATTTTTCTGATTGTATATGCATGTTATATACGTGTCGAGGTTGTGTATATAGTAAAAAACGAGGTTTTTTTTAAAAACATGTCGATTTCGGATATTTGCATTGCACTGACAATTGAATTAGCATGGCGTTATAGCTGAGAAAAAAACACGTTAAATGAAAAAAAATGTTATTGCAATAGCAGTTTTTGTTACCAAGATAATTCAATTACAACTAACATGTACGATCCTCTCGGCCGCCGTGCGGTGCTCCCCCCACCACCACGGCGCCCGACCGGAGAGCCGCGCAGCCGCTCGCTCTGAACTCGCATTGTTCAACGGTCATTTTATACGAACTAAACCATCTAGAGCTATCGGGTAAAATGTAATTTTATAAAGTATTATTCCAACAAGCTCTGTACGAAATTGCAACTAAAAATATCAAATAGTTGCGACGTAATCGTCGGTATTTTACGTACTTTAAGATGCATTGTGTCGCAATTCTCTAACCTAAAAATTCACCGAAGCAAGAAAATTCTTTTGTTAAAAATTTTGTTAGATATTAATATTAAGAATATTCCTTTTTACCATTTATTATGTACGTCGTAAGCTGTTGATTAAACGCGGTTGGATTCGTTTATCGTTGCATGGGCAATTTGGAGATGAATTTGAAATCTTAGGGTAAATAATTTTGCAATAGAACGCAATTCTGAGATATTGAGTTTGGACATAGATTTTTATATTGTTTGTACTAAATGACATCTTTGAGAGCTTATCCGACAAAAAAAACTTCTTTTTTGCAAACACTGTGGCAATATGAAAAATGGAAAAAAAATTTGTTTGTTTAACATTTAAGCGATGAAAAAAGTTAATTTTGGAAGCCATACATAAGTCTTGCGCAAAATTTAATTCTGAACAACTTTTATTACCTTTTATCTTCCTTTTTTGTATAAATAAAATGCGTTACAAAAAAATTATTCGCGTAAAACTATTCATTTTGCAATAATAACAATGTTGCCGATCAGGTCCGAAGTCGATAATTTAGGGTTACTTTCAGTAGGTTATTACTGTCTTATTTTGATATAAAACCAAACGTAGAAGAAAGTGACCTACAAAATGCCAGAACTCTCTGACTATACATGAATACTAGAACTGCTATCGAACATCGGATATATCTTCAAGCGGGTTTTTAATTATTAATTACATCGGTCGTGATTCAATCACACTCCGGCTCGAACCTCTAAATTTCAGTGTTAATCATTTTATCGCGATAAAGAACATTGAAATCGATTGCGAAGGAAAGTAGGACAAAAGACTTATTGCAAGTTTACGATTAAATGGATTTTTTTGATAAATTGATTACAAATGTAAATAAAATAAAAAATAAAATAAATCGTTTCCGCATATTTTCATTAATTATTCAAACAACACATTTTTAGTACTGCGTGAAATATATTTTATGCCATTACTTATGTATTTTATTTAAATATCACTTGTAAACCAATTGTTCCCTTAAAAAAATTAAATTACATTCTATTCAAAAAGTAAAATTCATACTTGCTGCATTAAAAAAGCATTATTTCAATATTACAATTTTATAGTAATATGTATAATGATATAACTGAACGAGCATCAGCGAGTGAGGTACAATGCTATATCTATTTTTATTACATTATTTGCAATTCATAACATTTTTCATTCAATGACTTTTTAGGTTTGCTAATAACATGGTTTATGTTGGATTATCTTACTATGGTCCAGCATTAGGTAGTGAGGAACATTTAAGCTTCTTCTTTTCATCATTAGCAGAAATACCTAGTTATTTAGCATGTTGGTTTGTAATGGATCGATGGGGACGACGATGGCCACTATGCTTTTGCATGGTTATTGCAGGAGCATCTTGTATTGGAACTGTCTTGTTGCCATCTGGTAAGGTTATTACTCTACTTTCTAGTAAAATGTGAACTACTACTACGTAAAACTGATTTATCACTTAATTTCCATTAGAAGCAGATCTATTTCTGTAGATTCTTTAATGGTGTTTTTAATGTTTTATTCATATGGTTAATGCTTTCTCCTTGAAAAATCAGCCTTATTTTTTCAAGGGTTATGCCTGAGTTAAACCTGTAAAAAAGACATTAATAAGTAATAGGCTGAAAAAAATTATTTATTAATAGTATAAAAAAAATCTTTCTCCTACTTAAAATGTAGGTATTAAACATATTTTCAACTATTTTAAAAAAATTATATATCTATACTTACATTGTAAACAATTACATCTCAGCATCCAGATGATGAATTGACACCAGGCAGGATGAAAAATCTTCTGAATATGTTTCTTCGCTGCTTGAGCGGAAGTCTTTTCTACAAAATATAAATTTTAAATATTTAGTAACTCATAAGATGATTATACCAGTATTTATAGTGAATATTACATATATTCACATACGCAACATTGACTTTTACCTTGTATTAGTCAATTCTGCTCCGGTCAAGCAGTGAAGAAACGTATTCAGAAGATTTTCCATCCTGTCTGGTGTCAATTCATCATCTGGATGCTGAGATATCCTGCGGCAAAGGACCTAACATTATAAAAATGTCAAGACTGAGAAAAATGCATTTAAAGTTTATTGAAACACTTATGTATATTTAACTGGTAGTACTTACATGAATTACTTATTTTTCTTTATATTTTGGCATAAGATACCTATATATTAAGCCATGTATGAAGACCCGGGTGCTGTACATGTAGATATACCAGTATCGAAAGCTGAAATTAAAATGTAAGTTTTTAATACGCATTCATAGTCAGCATGTTTTAGATGAGTATACATTTTGTCATTGCTTACTCATTACTTTACAGGATCATTAGTAATTACAGGAGGCTTTGAGACCATTTAACCCACAGGCATCTTCTCGTGCACATGATATTTAAAGCCCATATACCTGAAACAATGAATACACTCACAAAGAACAGATTCTTCACAAATAATATGTTGTTTATAGTACAAAACACTTATCTAAAGTTGAACACTAGTGAGACTCAGAAGTTATCACAACAGCACAACATCCAGCTTGCACTAAACTACAGACATAGCACTGACAGCAGACGAAACAGCTGATGTCTGAATGCAAACTCGACTAGGTCGGTAAAACAGTGATTTCCTGTTCTATATGCTGTAAGGTGCCATGTTTTTAGGCGGTAATTTAAATTTGCACGTATTTTTTTACCCATTTATAAGTTTGATTAAAAATTACACGACTAAATTTAAATTCTAAATTTATTTTATTCTGAACATTCAAAATAAAAAAAAATCTACGATTTCATAAAAATTAGCTATTACAGTACATAATGATTTAGTAAATAATTTGTGGTTTTTTTTAAATAAAATTGCGTTTTCAAAAGGAATTTGTGAACACATTGAATGTTACATTTTCTATAAAAACGCAATTTTTTTTGAATAATCAAAAGCGCTATAAAACAAAATATGAATAATACGCAATTTTGAAAAATTGTATTTTTTTGGTATTTTGCCGATAATTTTGTAACGGAATTCTTTCGGGCAGAAAGGACTAAGGCAGCTCATTCTACAGTAAATTTGCCTTAAAAAAAACAAATAAAAAATTCTTGATTTTTTAAAATTTTAACTCAGGCATAAACCCCTTAAGTTGTCGAAATTTTTCAAAAATTTAAAAATTTTTGGAATATGGCAAAGTTAAGATAGGAATTTATTGAAGATTTTACTTAAATTATACGTACTTGACCGGAGTAAAATATCCAAACTGAAATTTTTACTGGTGCTTGATTTTTGTGAGCTTATTCGATAATAGCTTAAGATGCGCGATTTTAATAAACGGCTTGCACGAGAAGAGATTTCCTTAGGCTACTTTACGTTTATTTGAGAGAAAAAGAATGAGAATAAAGGCCTGAGATATCCAAATTGTGACTACATTTACCCGGGTTATTTAGATTTTATATTTACATCGGTACTGGCTTCTATACACGATGAGAGAGATAGGAGAGAGAGAGGAGAGAGAGAAGAGAGACAGGAGAGAGAGGGAGAGAGAGACGAGAGAGAGGAGAGAGAGGGAGAAAGAGAGGAGAGAGAGGGAGAGAGAGACGAGAGAGAGAGAGAGAGAGAGAGGAGAGAGAGGGAGAAAGAGAGGAGAGAGAGAGAGGGAGACAGAGATATGATTTGATTTGATTTGAAAAATATAATTTATTGTATTACTAAAGCTAGCTAATACTATATGAATGAATTAAGATTGAAAAAGAAAGAA
Organism: Philotrypesis tridentata; assembly: GCA_018906965.1. Classification (NCBI taxonomy): domain Eukaryota; kingdom Metazoa; phylum Arthropoda; class Insecta; order Hymenoptera; family Pteromalidae; genus Philotrypesis; species Philotrypesis tridentata. The sequence goes on along the minus strand of JACCIB010000432.1, from coordinate 106,862 downwards.
AAAGAAAAAGCGAACATGAAAATACTAGTGAGATAACGATATAACGATAACTTAGTATAAAAATTGCTAATCATTTCCTTTTTGGTAAAAGACGCGAATACAGCGGTTTTGAAGTGAGCTATAGAATGAACGTTACGAATGGAAGATGGTAGTAAAATTCCAGAGAATTGAAGATGACACACGGAATGAATTCCTAAGACTTTCTGTTGTAAAAGATGGAATGTCCAGTGGTGTCACATCATCTTTCCCAAGCCTAAGAGAAATGTGAGCATTAAAGTACACAACAATATATCCAGGGACTGAAGTTTTATAAAGTCTCCTGAGAAAACATGCCACAAAATATATGTGACGTTCGGCGATGGCAATCAGGTTTAACTTACACCTAAGGGGGTAATGTGCGTATCCCACCTTCAAAACACCGTTTATATGAGAGTATGATAATGAGGTCTATGACGGGGAAGAGTAGCAATGACATCAAATGTTTCCGTAACCTAAAGTTCATGCTGCTCCTGAAGAAATTTAACCTGTACAAAATAATATTTGCACGTTTACAGAAGTAGTCTACATGTGTTGACCAGTCTATCCTGGTATCGAGCACAACTTCTAGGCAATGGACTACAGACTTAAAGGCCTTCCGAAGACCCCACATAGATGAATCTATTAGCATAATTACTAACATTATTTAAATAGTAGGAGGTTCCGAAAATAATACAGACATTCAATCTCAAATTATTGTCCGAGACCCAACCTATCATCCTTTCGGTATGAGCTGATATCTTGGTGATGCAAGCTTCGAGCTTCTCCGGGCAGCATTGGCCGTATATTTGCAGGTCATCCGCATAGATGATATGAGAAATTTCATGGTCTAAGCAATAAGATATATTCCAGATGTAAAGAAAAAGCAGCAGTTGCCCAAAAACTGAATCTTGCGGCAATCTCATATTAACATATCGACAGTTTGAAAGGTCCTCCTTGGTCCTCCTTCGTTAGCGATTGCTTGCTTTCTACCGGTAAAGTAAGACGCAAGCCAATGGATTACGTGTGAAAAAGCAGAAAAACTGTAGCTTCTTCAAGAACTTGGCGTGACACACTGTAACAAATACTTTGATAAAGTCAAAAAGAAGGAAAGTCACTCTCCTGCGATCTATTCCAAGTCTGATATCATTAGCCAGTTTAATAAGAGCAGACTGTGTACTATGGCTAGTGCGAAAACTAGTTTGAAAATACATAGAATAAAATGACTCTATCGCTCTACTCGAGTAAAATTGATTTTAGAATACAGGCTCTGCACTGCATATTCTCACATTGGAGATCTGTATGCAGGCAGGCCTCAAAAAAATAGAAAAGAGAGAAATGTAAATTTCTCTCTGTTGGCGTTTCGTCCAGCTGTCAGAGTGGACTCCTCAGTAAGGCTCTGACAGCTTCCTTAGACGCCCGCCACTTCGAAGAGAAGCGGCATTTATGTGGTCTCGGCCTGCGTTTTTCTCTTGCAAGAGAGAACTCTAGCATAGAGAAAAAGGCAGGTCGCCACCTAGCGGACACTTATAAGAGCCAGTGTCAAAGTTTAGATGGTATGCGACTCTATCACTCGAAAGTATAGTACATAGAATAAAATGACTCTATCGCTCTACTCGAGTAAAATTGATTTTAGAATACAGGCTCTGCACTGCATATTCTCACATTGGAGATCTGTATGCAGGCAGGCCTCAAAAAAATAGAAAAGAGAGAAATGTAAATTTCTCTCTGTTGGCGTTTCGTCCAGCTGTCAGAGTGGACTCCTCAGTAAGGCTCTGACAGCTTCCTTAGACGCCCGCCACTTCGAAGAGAAGCGGCATTTATGTGGTCTCGGCCTGCGTTTTTCTCTTGCAAGAGAGAACTCTAGCATAGAGAAAAAGGCAGGTCGCCACCTAGCGGACACTTATAAGAGCCAGTGTCAAAGTTTAGATGGTATGCGACTCTATCACTCGAAAGTATAGTACATAGAATAAAATGACTCTATCGCTCTACTCGAGTAAAATTGATTTTAGAATACAGGCTCTGCACTGCATATTCTCACATTGGAGATCTGTATGCAGGTCAGAGCCTTACTGAGGAGTCCACTCTGACAGCTGGACGAAACGCCAACAGAGAGAAATTTACATTTCTCTCTTTTCTATTTTTTTGAGGCCTGCCTGCATACAGATCTCCAATGTGAGAATATGCAGTGCAGAGCCTGTATTCTAAAATCAATTTTACTCGAGTAGAGCGATAGAGTCATTTTATTCTATGTACTATACTTTCGAGTGATAGAGTCGCATACCATCTAAACTTTGACACTGGCTCTTATAAGTGTCCGCTAGGTGGCGACCTGCCTTTTTCTCTATGCTAGAGTTCTCTCTTGCAAGAGAAAAACGCAGGCCGAGACCACATAAATGCCGCTTCTCTTCGAAGTGGCGGGCGTCTAAGGAAGCTGTCAGAGCCTTACTGAGGAGTCCACTCTGACAGCTGGACGAAACGCCAACAGAGAGAAATTTACATTTCTCTCTTTTCTATTTTTTTGAGGCCTGCCTGCATACAGATCTCCAATGTGAGAATATGCAGTGCAGAGCCTGTATTCTAAAATCAATTTTACTCGAGTAGAGCGATAGAGTCATTTTATTCTATGTACTATACTTTCGAGTGGTAGAGTCGCATACCATCTAGTTTGAAAATGTTCAAGGGAATGTCTGGTTTCAAGATAGGGACGATGATGAAACGTCCAAGTATCAAAATGCCCAAAAACAAAAAAGTCCAATACCACTACTCGCACCTGAAAAGAAAAAATTCAACCAATATTTTCTTCCCAAATTTGGGTTGGATAATGACAAAACCAGGATTGGAAAAATTTGGAATTGTACCAAATAGAATTCACTGTTCACACACCTTTATTCCTTTATTCCTTTTTGAATTATAAATATTCGATAAATAATCCACAATTCCGTTTGAAATCGTGAATTATACAATAAATAATTGTATAAGCTACACCTCCTGTTCTTGCGTTTTCACATTATGCTTGTGTAATAAATTGAAAGTATGGAATCATTTTAATTTCATTATTCTTCATCCATGAACAAAGAATGTTACATTTTGTAGAAAAAGAATCAAGGGGCGCGGTAGCGCCACGATGGCAAGTATCAGGTACGTCAGTACGTACGCCGCCGTCGGGCGCAAGCCAGACCCTATATATACTTTAAATTAGCCCTGTTGAAAACTCGACATACAGTTATCTTCGCATTAACAGCTTTGTTTGTTGCATATGAGCACCCAGATGAAAGCTTGCGACAAAACTAACAAAATGACATCGGGGTCATATTTTGTGAAATTGCTTCTATCAAAAATTATTGCGAAGTGAAAGTTCGGAATCACGAATTCTCTTATACGAAAATTCTTCTCCCGGAGAAATTGTTCTCCGCGGAAGTACGTCATCGTGACGTCAGTCTACGTATACTATTGTATGTTATGTATATATGTGTGTATGTACAGTTTATATATGTGTGCAGACGAGACGAGCAGACGTATCTATATTATTTTACAATACAATAACACATGCATTGTTAATAATATATAAATAAATAACTACTTTCTTTCTTTCTTTCTTAATAAATATACGATTATGATGATACAATAATAATCTAGTGAAGTGATATTATTTTCAAAAAAATCTGCAAATATGCAAAAGTGTGTTTGAAGAAAAATGTCAGATTTTAAAACTGTCAGATATCAAGGGGCGCGGTAGCGCCTCGATGGCAAGTATAAGGTACGTCAGTACATACGCCGCCGTCGGGCGCTATAGCCAGACCCTATATACGTCTCATAGGCCCTGTTGGAGATGTGACATTCGGTTTTCTTCGCATTAAGAGCTTTGTTTCTCACTTATGAGCACTCAAATGAAAGCTTGGAATAAAACTAGCAAAATCACTTCAGGATCATATATTGTGAAATGGCTTCTATCAAAAGATATTATGAAATGAAGGTTCGGGGTCACGAATTCTTCAACGCGAAAATTCTTCTCCCGTGGCGAAAAATGTTCTCCCCGGAAGTACGTCATAGTTCGTGACGTCAGCTCTACGTATACTATTGCTTGCATCTATACAGTTCATCAAGTGTACAGAAGAGCAGACGATAGTGTATTCACATTTTTTGATTTTTCAATACAATAACACATATGCAGTGTTAAAGAAAAATAAGTATTGTACAAAATAAAGTACCAAAGTGATTTTATTTTCAACATAATATGTAATTTATAAAGCTGGGTTTGATGAAATATTTAAAAACTGACAGATATAATTATGAAAAATTTTCACAAACAAGACTAATAGCCTCAAATTAGATAAGTATTTAGTTGTACTTTTTTTTTAAATATACAATACATGAAAGATTCATGAACTGATTCTTTGTTAAAATATATCCTTTTATTTTTCAGGTTTTTTTACTATTAGATTATATAAAGAAATAACTATTCTGTGATGTGGCAGCTAGTAAAGTGTTAAGAATTCATCTTTCAAGAAAGTTTACGTTGTTGAAGTGAATATGTAACTTTTTCTATCGTCTCCTGGGTTCACCTTTCAAGCAAGTTTCTACATTCTTGAAGTGGATGTGTAATTTTTTCTATCGTCTCCAGGGAGGTAGACTCTCAGGCTATTTGTCGAAAGGGATCCTGATGAGAAGCTAGTGACAGTGTTGTATTTTCATCATCCAAGAATCAAAGAAAATTTATACAGAATTTCCAGTTTATATAATTTTCTTGTGATGTGACAAGTTGGTTAAGTGTTAGGATTATATTCAATCTTCCACGCAAGAAAGTTTCTACAATTGTGGAAGTGCTTATGAACAATTATTAAATGTTCCTATCGTCTCCTGGGAGATAGACTCTCAGGCTATACATCGAAAGGGATCCTTACAAATAGCTAGTGTGTTTTATTGTCTTGGTTCAAGAATCGAAGAAAGTTTTAACATAGAGAATATTCAGTATAAGGAAAACATTGTCTTGTATTGTGAGAAGCTAGTGAAGTGTCAAGAATATGCATCGCTCATGCATGAAAGTTTCTAAGTTGTTTAAGTGTATATGAATAATTCATAACTTTTCCTATCGTCTCCAGGGAGGTAGACTCTCAGGCTATTCGTCGAAAGGGATCCTGATGAGAAGCTAGTGAAAGTGTTGTATTTTCATCGTCCAAGAATCAAAGAAAATTTATACAGAATTTCCTGTTTATATAATTTTCTTGTGATGTGACAAGTTGGTTGATTGTTACGATTATATTCAATCCTCCACGCAAGAAAGTTTCTACAATTGTGGAAATGCTTATGTTAACTTTTCCTATCGTCTCCTGGGAGATAGACTCTGAGGCTGTACGTCGAAAAGAATTCTTATGAATAGATAGTAAAAGTGTTTTATTTTCTTGGTTCAGAGAATATTCAGTTTACATAAGGAAAAAATTGTCTTGTATTGTGAGAAGCTAGTGAAGTGTCAAGAATATGCATCGCTCATGCATGAAAGTTTCTAAGTTGTTTAAGTGTATATGAATAATTCATAACATTTCCTATCGTCTCCTGGGAGGTAGACTCTCAGGCTGTTCGTCGAAAGGGATTCTTATGAATAGCTAGAGAAAGTGTTTTATTTTGTTTTTCAATTACCGTCAATATTTCCTAAAAATTTTTTAAATTGTTCCAAAGTCTAATTTTGGTATATTTATGCATTTATTAGAGAGAGATGGAAATATTTTTTAAAATTTATTTTTAAATGAAAATAAATAAAAATGATTAATGAGCATGGATGTATTGATTATAATTAATGGTTTATTGACTTTTATATAAGTCAAATATCCTTGAAACTATTACATATGGAGTATATGGCACCTGGGTGCGCTTTTCAAAGTATAAAATCTTGATTAGTTTATTTTAATTATTGTAAATGTTAAAACTGAATGTATACGGATATTCTATAGTATTTTTATAATGTCGTGCAACAAAATTTCTCTGGAATACGCTAATATTTCACTGTTTTACCTACATTTTTTTAACAAGTCATTTTTAATAAACTTGTGCTTTTTAATAAATGAGCTGTTATATTTATTTCTCACAGAGAAACCAAAAGACCTGTGATATTCTGGGACTTTCACAGGTTCTTTTATAATGAGTTAAGCTATCTTTTCAAATGTTTGTGTCTTCGATATTGATGATCAATCAAGTTGAACACTTGTTTTTAAGGCTTAAAAGGTTTATACGTAGAATCACTCAGAAGAATTTTGGTCACTCTGAAAATTAAAAATAACGTTTTCGTTAAACATACCAATCAGAGGGATATCATGAGAAATTTGAAGTTTACCATATAGACCAATTTCAAAATAATCATCATATAAGGCATTCAAAATCGAAGAGCTAAAAATTGGTCTAGACGATTAACTTTAAATTTCATATGCTATCCCTCTGATTGATTTGCTCAATTCAAAAATAGTGATTTTTAATTTTCAGAATGCCAGAGTTCAGGCAGTTTCCAGAATGTGGGTTGAGCGCAGCGCTGTAGCTAGAACTATTTCAATATGGCGAAAATGACCGAAACTGACGTACCAACCTCGAAAAAATAATGCTCTACTACTAACGCGCGCCGCCGTGTCCATCTTGAGCGTCTCTTTTCCTAAAAGGTAAAAAGATGATACAAGTTTTCAAGCCCACTACTTAGAGGGATAGTATAAGAATTTTGAAGATGGTATAGTTTAGCAGTATTGAGATAATCAGAGATTAGAAATTTCAAAATTCAATAATTCAAAACTGCTGAGCCGTATCAACTGGAAAATTTTTAGATTATCCCTCTAAGTGACTGGCTTGACAATTTATATTATCTATATACATTCAACAGATCATAACGGAATGGAATTTTTTTGCCATGCCTGGTTAGGTCACTCTAGTGTATATATTGTAGTTCATAAATAAACACTACGTTAGTAGCTGATTGCTTTAAATACATCTTACCTTAAAAGCTATAAATTTAGAATATATTTAATAAACTATAACTTGTTTGCTAAATGACTCAATTCAATTTAGAATAGAACTCAATAGAACTCAATAGAACTCAATTTAGAATATATTTAATAAACTATAACTTGTTTGCCAAATGACACTATTCAATATTGACACTAAATTTATGATGTCAACCGTGTAAGTATTTATGTGAAAGTCATACAGGGGATACCACAACTTTACTGACACTATTTTTTACAGGTTTTCATAAAGTTTGAATTCGATTACAGTTTTCTAAACGTTTACCGAATTAGGTGGGTTGCATTAAAAATGATAATACATCTATCATAAAGAATCATAGGGATATTGGAAATTAACTTATATATACTTCTTTTTATTCTAAATATTATTTTCATTATTCCATAATATAGATTGAACAATTGTAAAGGATACGATATAAACTTAATATTAAAATGCTATATCACTCATGGTCTGCATGACAATAGTATACGTAACGTACAAATGCTTTCGAGAAAGCAGTTATCAGTTAATTAATTAGCAATAATTTTAGACGTACAGATTTCTTTGATGTATATTTGCGAAACAAATCATTATGGAACTTAACATAAAATTTAGTGTCAATAAAGGAAAAAAACGCGCTATTCTATTTTTACCTGGAGGGTGGTGTGAAAAAGATAGATTTCTTGGTAAATAATAATGATCTAAAAAAACTATTTACTCCACAGATAGTGTCTAAAAAATAATTATTATTATTATTACAATAATCCATGAGCAAATGTACATTAATATTTTAAATTTATTACTTATTTAGTTGATGTTAACTATTCTTTGTAATTTACATATTATATACCTTTTAAAAGTAGTGAAATCTCTCCCCCCCCCCCAAACAAACCTTTTCAAGGTAAAAGGCTGGCAAGTATAAGGTCGTTTCTTCATGTAAAAATTAAAGATTAATTTTACAACTCTTGATAACCTTAATGTAAAAAAAACTCTTAATAACACTTATGCAGACAAAACCAAACTTTTATTAACATTCATACAGACAAAATAAAAATTCTTAGAGCTTACTCTAAAATTCAACTTTAATTTTCAAACTTCGACAACTCTTATGTAGTCGAAATTATAAATGCTGTATTCTATACAGTTATTTAATTATGGAAATTAAAGATCTTGATAACACTTATATAGACAAAATACTAGTAGCTTTACTGCATACTCTTAAGACGTATTGATATTATAATCGTCAGATCAACAAATAATATATCTTCTTTCCTCTTGTGAATAAGTGATCGAACACAAATACTGGAAGAATATGTGATACTTATAGATCAAGTTGGAAAACAAATAATTATGTTAGGATGAATGTCTTCTTTTACCTCTGCAATGGGTTAATCACAATCACTCAAATCATGATGCTTATACATTAAGCTAAAAAATCCGAAACTCTCATGTATGAAAATATGAACGTGTAACCATCTTCGCGTTAAGGGTCTGTTGGACAGATTACCATTTCTTTAGTGTCACTTCTCCTTCGATTATCTATACCTTCGATTTGACATAAATTCTCATTTTAATTTTAAGAAAAGAAAGTTATGATATCAATAAATAAATTGGCAAGTTTTTTGCTATAAAAAATAATTGTTTTCAAATAAATAAATAACCGATTAAATTGAGGAAGGATTATAAATATATGTGTTCATATAAACACTCAATCCAATTGCAGCATGTGAAAAGGTGGATAGCCTGTGAAAAGGTACAGTCGGGTACAATTAAAACTTTGAATAATTGCGACTGCTGCCACGTTCTGTACATGTAATAGAATGGTATGATGTTCTTACATGACATTATCACATGACAAATGTGCCCATAATATGTAGTAATATCATGTTTGTCTAAAATTATTATGTAATTTAACAAGATTGTTTCGCATCATGAAAACTTTTTCATTTATTTATGGAAGCTGAGAGCGGATGTACAATCTACTCTACTTAGTAATTCAGTAAATATATTGCTATCCTTATTTCATTCAAAATCTATGTCCAGGACGATTATATACAATTATATATGAGATTTAAATTCTGTTGATTTACATACATTTAAAAAAAAACAGGAACAAATTCTATCATGTAGAACGCAATTTTTTGACGGAAAAACTTGCCGCCCCGTCCTATCATAGATAACGATGTATACCATCTTTAAATTATGCAAGGTTAACCAAATTAACTTGTTAATGAAACACCGTTAAAAAATCTCTGAATCGATTTTTCATTCTATATGTATTTATTACTGTCCTTGACGAATTGTTGAAGAATTCAAACTTAATCTTGCAATCATTCTAAGCTCATTTTTGGTTATTTGTATGTATGTTTTACAAACCTCTGTTAGTATTATCGGAAGATTGCAGGAAGTTGATTAAAAATAATTGTAACTATTATTACATATTAAAAAAATATTATAAAATAAATTTCTATGACTCTAGTTGGAAAATAAATCAAGTTTAAAAGTTTTAAATTAATATTTATGTAGTTTACAGCTTTTAGTTTCAAATCTTTACTTAATTAAAATCTTTACTTAATTAAAAAATTCCATTGTTTTTTATTATTTGAGGCCATTGGTCTCACAGTTTAATATAATGATTTGAGTATTACGCATTATAGGATAATAGGACGATAAATTAACTATATTAAAAATTTTATGATATTGATAATTACACTGACATTTAGTGGTTCATCGATTATCTATGATAGGACGGGGCGGCAAGTTTTTCCGTCAAAAAATTGCGTTCTACATGATAGAATTTGTTCCTGTTTTTTTTTAAATGTATGTAAATCAACAGAATTTAAATCTCATATATAATTGTATATAATCGTCCTGGACATAGATTTTGAATGAAATAAGGATAGCAATATATTTACTGAATTACTAAGTAGAGTAGATTGTACATCCGCTCTCAGCTTCCATAAATAAATGAAAAAGTTTTCATGATGCGAAACAATCTTGTTAAATTACATAATAATTTTAGACAAACATGATATTACTACATATTATGGGCACATTTGTCATGTGATAATGTCATGTAAGAACATCATACCATTCTATTACATGTACAGAACGTGGCAGCAGTCGCAATTATTCAAAGTTTTAATTGTACCCGACTGTACCTTTTCACAGGCTATCCACCTTTTCACATGCTGCAATTGGATTGAGTGTTTATATGAACACATATATTTATAATCCTTCCTCAATTTAATCGGTTATTTATTTATTTGAAAACAATTATTTTTTATAGCAAAAAACTTGCCAATTTATTTATTGATATCATAACTTTCTTTTCTTAAAATTAAAATGAGAATTTATGTCAAATCGAAGGTATAGATAATCGAAGGAGAAGTGACACTAAAGAAATGGTAATCTGTCCAACAGACCCTTAACGCGAAGATGGTTACACGTTCATATTTTCATACATGAGAGTTTCGGATTTTTTAGCTTAATGTATAAGCATCATGATTTGAGTGATTGTGATTAACTCATTGCAGAGGTAAAAGAAGACATTCATCCTAACATAATTATTTGTTTTCCAACTTGATCTATAAGTATCACATATTCTTCCAGTATTTGTGTTCGATCACTTATTCACAAGAGGAAAGAAGATATATTATTTGTTGATCTGACGATTATAATATCAATACGTCTTAAGAGTATGCAGTAAAGCTACTAGTATTTTGTCTATATAAGTGTTATCAAGATCTTTAATTTCCATAATTAAATAACTGTATAGAATACAGCATTTATAATTTCGACTACATAAGAGTTGTCGAAGTTTGAAAATTAAAGTTGAATTTTAGAGTAAGCTCTAAGAATTTTTATTTTGTCTGTATGAATGTTAATAAAAGTTTGGTTTTGTCTGCATAAGTGTTATTAAGAGTTTTTTTTACATTAAGGTTATCAAGAGTTGTAAAATTAATCTTTAATTTTTACATGAAGAAACGACCTTATACTTGCCAGCCTTTTACCTTGAAAAGGTTTGTTTGGGGGGGGGGGGGGAGTAATTAAGACGTCTCACAAATATGACTAATAAGCTAAAATTAGATAAGTATTTAGTTTTTAGTTTTTTATAAACATACAATATAATGAAAGATATTTTGAACTGATTCTTTGTTAAAATGTTCTCTTTTATTTTTCAGGTTGGAAGGCATACGACTACCATATTCTAGGAAATACATAAGAGATTATAGAAAAGAATTTTCTTGTGATGTGACAAGTTAGTGTAGTGTTCAGAATGTGTCTACGAAAGTTTCTACGGTTGTTGACATAGCTATTCAATATTATTAAATTTTTTCTGTTGTTTCGTGAGAGGTTACAACTCTCAGGCTGTATAAGTATATTGAAAGGAATCCGTGTGACAAGTTAGTGAAAGTGTTGTATTTTCATCGCTGAAGTATCGAAGAAAGTTTCTACAAAATTTGCAGTCCATCTGGTCATTACAAATTATCAAGTTCTTTGGACTTCTAGAAGAATAGCTGTCATAAGCACAAGTATCTTGTAAGTATAAAAAATATACACAAGTTTTTAGATTTTATACTGTATATTTTTTAAAAATTATACATTAATTCTGTGGATTCACTCCTTGTGGAGGATCCTCTCCTTCTGGAGCATCTTCTCCGTGAAACACTTCTTGTGTTATTTGCTTGGCCAGGTCCGAGCGTGTCTCTTCTACATTGGACCTGGCCATAAAATTTATGAATTCAGCTAAATTCTTCAGGTTTTGCTGGTAGGGATTCAGCCTCCTTCAATTGTATGTTGCAAAAGTTGCAAAAGTGTTTAGCAAAGTCGATTTTCTATGCAATCAGAAGCAATCATCAACTAATAGTTTATATAATTAGATAAGTATTTAGTTTTATTTTTTATAGATATTCAATATAAATAAAGAATTTGTGAACTGATTCTTTGTTTAAATATTCTCTGTTATTTTTCAGATTATGAGGTTATGAAGCTGTCAGTTTATATATAAAAGAAGTAATTGTAACAAGAGAATTTTTATTGAAGAAGGTCTGATATTGAGATCTGCAGCATTGTGAAAAAAGTATATTTTCTTTAGTTTATACCTGTCTAGCAGAAGTGTAAGTTTTTTATTATTATATTCAATCTTCCACGCAAGAAAGTTTCTACAATTGTGGAAGTGCTTATGAACAATTATTAAATTTTCCTATCGTCTACTCCTGGGAGATAGACTCTCAAACTATACGTCGAAAGGGATCCTTACAAATAGCTAGTGTGTTTTATTTTCTTGGTTCAAGAATCGAAGAAAGTTTCAACATAGAGAATATTCAGTATAAGGAAAAAATTGTCTTGTATTGTGAGAAGCTAGTGAAGTGTCAAGAATATGCATCGCTCATGCATGAAAGTTTCTACGTTGTTTAAGTGTATATGAATAATTCATAACTTTTCCTATCGTCTCCTGGGAGGTAGACTCTCAGGCTGTGTGTCGAAAGGGATCCTGATGAGAAGCTAGTAAAAGTGTTGTATTTTCATCGTTCAAGAATCAAAGAAAATTTATACAGAATTTCCTGTTTATATAATTTTCTTGTGATGTGACAAGTTGGTTGAGTGTTACGATTATATTCAATCTTCCACGCAAGAAAGTTTCTATAATTGTGGAAGTGCTTATGTTAACTTTTCCTATAGTCTCCTGGGAGATAAACTCTAAGGCTGTACGTCGAAAAGAATTCTTATGAATAGATAGTAAAAGTGTTTTATTTTCTTAGTTCAGAGAATATTCAGTTTATGTAAGGAAAAAATTATTTTCTATTGTGAGAAGCTAGTGAAGTGTCAAGAATATGCATCGCTCATGCATGAAAGTTTCTAAGTTGTTTAAGTGTATATGAATAGTTCATAACTTTTCCTATCGTCTCCTGGGAGGTAGACTCTCAGGCTGTTCGTCGAAAGGGATTCTTATGAATAGCTAGTGAAAGTGTTTTATTTTGTTGGATTTTAGAGATTATTCAGTTCATATAATAGAGAATATTCTTGCTTGATGCAACAGTAATGTTTTATACAATAATCAGCATGTTTATATTATATAGTTACTCCATCGATTTCATGGCTTTAGGGTCTAAATTGTCAGGTGCATAACTATAAAAATCAAAACTATAAGTTCTTAGATAAACTCAATTGTATTGTTTTAGCATGTTAAAACAAGCTTTCATAGCTATAACAGATTTTAAATCAGGCGAAGACCGAAATATTCAAAATGTAGCTTACTTATTTCAATTATATTCTTCGCTCTCATTTCTATATGTAGTCATTATTATAGTAGTGATTAAAATCTATGGATATTTTACATACATTTTTTAGTACCTTAATAGAGTAGTTATTATATATAAGCTCTGGTCTTTGTAAACATGTATTTTTTGCAGATATTTATTCCATTTTTAATGGGACCAAATGGAAGTTGATATTATATATATATTTTATACTTTCTTTGATATTATGGTTTAGCAGTAAATTCAGTATATATAAATTTTGAATAAATATTTAACGATGAAAGTAAATTAGGTTATCAGCTATAATACAGAGTGTAAATAATAATAGAAAACATTGAACGTAATTCAACACAGTGTACCAAGATAAAAGACGTTGAAAGATTCATAGTTTGCACTTCCAACGCCTTTTTCACATACCCCAAACTCAATATAAATAGTTTAACGTACCACAGAGTAGTTTAGCAGAGGAGTCTGTCAAATAACAAAACAAGCAAATAGTTAACTTAATAGACAGGCACCCCAAAAGCATTATTAATATCCCATATTGGACCCACAAATAAAACTTTCAAACTATAATTTAAAAAAATTAAAGCAACGCACTTGCACGAAGCATTGAGTTCATAAGTATTCCTCTATTCATGCACAAACAAAACTTGGTCGGCAAAAGTCATTATCAATTCCATAGGCAATAAAACAAATAATTAAGCCAACACACAAACTAAATTCAATGTGCACAATTATTGAGACCCACTATTTACACATCAAAACTTAGTCGAACCCAGGAAGAGCAATCTGAAAGAGACGGCCTTTGCTCCAAAAGACGAACTCATTCAGATAGGTCTGACATAAACATACACCAATAAGTCCATTCAAATCCAGGGAAACAGAGCCAAACAACACAAAACACTTTAACATAAATTAAATTATTATGTGAATTATCATATATATTATGTGAATTATATTATCATGTGAATTATTATTAAATTATTATGTGTAGGAAAAAAGTGAAAATAACTATACCATTTTTTGCTTGTTCTCGACAAATCACACTTGAGATCCACAAATTCACACAATAATTATTGAAAAACACCATAGTAATTTACACTTATTCACACATATACATAATTTAAAAACTACAAAAAGTCAAAAGCACTGGTCAAGTCATGTAAATTAATTAAATATGTTTATTAAAACACTCTACAACACTGTTGTACTTCTCACTACAAAAAACTTTAGCGAAAACTTGTGCACTAGCTTCGGCATGCCATTCCAGGGGAGACGTCAAAATCTTCTTAAGACGTAACACACAAATTTCGAAGCAGCATTGACCCAGTGACCTGAAAACAAAAAGACAAAATTCTTTTAACAAAGCACCGGTGCTTTAAATCAACAAAAAGTCTCAATAATTTAAATAAAAAAAAATAACTTATCTCCTGAGTACGAGTTTCGATCCCGTAGCAACAATTTTAAAATACTTTAGCAGCGACAAAGTTAATCACGCGAGAGGTTAAATACTGACGGTATAGCAGACGTAACGTCGATAACCCCAGGACTACAGAGCGACTTACCAACGCCACAGACTGAGCACGCGCGCACACTTTTAGAACTAGGGCGCTAGTGACAAATACTAGTACCACTGCCGCGGCCATCTTCAGTGAGCATATACACATTAATTTTTAAATTTATAACTTATTCAGTTGATGTTAACTATTCTTTGTAATTTAGGTATTACATACTTTTTAAAAGTAGTGAAATCTCCCCCCCCCCCCAAAAAAAAAACCTTTTCAAGGTAAAAGGCTGGCAAGTATAAGGTCGTTTCTTCATGTAAAACTTGAAGATTAATTTTGCAACTCTTGATATCTCAATGTCACAAAAATTCTAAGTGTTTTCTCTATCTATACAGTTATTTCATTATATTAATCAAAGTTAATTTTTAAACTCTCGATATCCCTTATGTGGTGAAAATTCAGAGTGCTTATTCTAAAAGTCTATTTTCATTATGTAAATTAAAGTCAAACTTTCAATAATAATGTAAATAATATTCTAGCAGGTTTATTATGTACGTTTATTACTTTTCCCTAAGTAAAGGTTGAGAAGAAATGTGATTATAATGCAATAATTAAAAAGGTATTTCTAATTAGTTCAACAAATATTATGTTAATATATGTGTCTTCTTTTACCTCGTAAATGAGTGAATCACAGACACTGAAAGAACATGATGCTTATACATGAAGCTGAATAACTTGAAATTTTCATCTATCTATATCAATATGAATGCGTAAACATAATCTTTGCTTGAAGGATCTGTTGGACAGACTACCATTTCTTTAGTGTTTCTTCTCTATACCTTCGATTTTACATAAATTTCAATTTTAATATAGCAAAAGAAAGTTATGATATCAATAAAGAAATTGGCAAGTTTTTGTTATAAGAAGCAATTGAGTTGATATAAATAAATAATTGTTTAAATCGGAGAAGGATTATAAATATATATGTATTCATCATTATAAACACTCGACCAAATTGTGACATGTGAAAAGGTGGATAGCCTGTGAAAAGATACTGTCGGTAGAATTGTTAATTTAATAGCTTTACCGAACTAAAACTAAAATATATTAACGGATTGGTAATAAATTTAAAAGTGTTAAAGTAAAACTATAATTTATGAAAAATAAATAATTAATGCTACTAGTTTTAAAAAAGTTAAAAAAATTCCCTTGCCTTGAATAGACACAAAAAATTAATTTCTTCGTCAAATATTTTATGAAACTAATTTTGAAATATTTAGCATGAACAATACGCAAAAATACCTGATTCAGCAAAGACATTAACATTTGAGTTTACTAATGGTGTGTTGTGTTCTGGCCAAACACATCGCATCATCGATTTTCTATCATGAAAGTTAAGCAGCACAAGGTGAGGTTGGTACTTGGATGGGTGACCGCTATAAAGTAAATATTTTTTAAATTTGAAAAATTTTTTTTTTTCAATTTTGTCTCAATATTGATAACCAACTTAATACTAATCCACTGTCCAATGAATTTTCCACGATGTTTTCCGCGAGTTTCATTGCCGTGGTTCAACTGAAAATAGTATGCACAATTTTATGTACACTATTGTTCATACATTTATGCACGTTTCTATACAGGCAAAATCTGTGTAGAAAAACATACATAAATGTATGAATAAATATAAATTTTTCATATACTGTAGTATTTAAAAAGTGAGCTGTCTCGGGACAGCTGACAGATGTGAAACATCGAATTTGATAATTATTAAAAGAAGTTTATTGTAAAGGTAGAAAATGAAAAGAAAATCTGGGTTTAAACTAATATGTACATTGTGTATTGTACATATAGTAATTGGTATTGCGGCGCTATGTAGCTTGAAAATTTTGTGATAATAATTGAATTCTATAAAAGCCGTGGCGGCACTAAACGTGAGACACACATATGCGCACGCACGTAGACGTACACACAAATATACGCACGAACACGCACACGCATACACACACATTAAGTAAGAACTAGGAGGAAACGAAACATACGAAAACCTGTGAGAGCAAGTGAGGAGCATAGGAAAATGCATAAGAACGACAGACAAACCTGGACAGACTTTCCCTCCCTCAATTTTCTCTCGTTCCTCACTCTCTGGCCGACTTTTTTTTGCACTGACTATCGATGGGCCTGACCTTTTTTTCTGTCGTCCGCCGAATCTCGATGGTTAGCATCGGTCAGAACGAGAAACAAGAGAAGATTGTGGAAGGGGAAGCCTGTCTCTGTCGTACTTATGCATTTTCCTAATTTCCTATGCTTTTCTGCTACTAGCAGCCGCCGCGTAGTTGAGAATAGAAGACTCGGCACGCGACAAGCTTGCTGTATGCGGAGACGGAGAGGGGAAAGCGGTTAGAACGCTTCACCATATGTTTTTTCGGGTTTCTTTGGTCGGAATTTTCTTTTGTTTTCAACTACGGTTTGTATATGTTTCTGTACAGGTCTTCGTATTAATCTATGTACGTTTCTGTGCAAGTATTTATGTACGTTTACCTGCAGAAAATTATGCACAGTATCTTATATGTGCAGAATATTATCTGTAGGTATTCATGCATGTCCGAAAACTCTGCACGTGTACCTACACAGATCATTACACAGAATCTTTAAGAATATCTGTGGGAGTTATATCTTGAATCCATCATTAAATTATGTACGTTTCTGTATAGGTATTTGTGTAGGCTTATCTGCACAGATTTCTATACAGTTTCTTACATAATTCCCTACAAAATACTGTGCAAGATTTCCGATATGTTCTTCTGCAGGTTTTTTTCTTAATGGTTTCCAGTTTATTAATTTCGTTTTCGCTCATGGATTGCTGGTGATTGATCCTAGTTGGCGAAGGGATGCTTACTCGGTTATACTGGATATCATTGAATTCCTTTTGCAGAATTTCCAGTTGCACTGTTGCTGAAATAACTGTGCCAGCAATGACGAACAACTCCGACGGTGACAATAAGTTCTGGAGGGATGGTTAGTGTACGATCGCAACGAGGAGCGTCCGCGACGACGAGGCTCGTCTCGCGGAGAGTGTGAGCGACCGCCACGTGGGCGCCAATTGCGTGTACTACTCTTTGATTCCTCTTCTTTCTTCTTATCTTCTTTCTTCTTTTTTTCAGTTTTCATATCTTTCTTTTTTTTCTTCTTCCATTGCTTTTTTTCTCCGCCTTTTTTGCTGCAGCTCTTGTTTTTGATTTTCTTTGAGCTTGGCCAGCTGATGCTTAGCTACCGCCAATTGTCTGGTGGCCGAGAGGTTTTTTGCTACTGTAAAAAATTAGTTTATTATTATTTGTATTAAATTTATAATTGTATTAAAAAAATTATGTTTTTAACTACTACTTTAAACTATCATATACTTACCTTGTTTCTTGTTGAGCGGCATTGTCGTTCAAGATCGAGAGTTCAGATGTTGTCTACAGACAGTTCAGTGTAGAAAAGAGCTTCTTCCTAGGAAAAAGTTCGAAAAGTAACCGGCAGTGGCGGCAGTTGAGAAAAATATGTGTAGGAAACACGCACTATATGCAAAACTTTTGCAGTGGGTCGTGAAAAGTATACGGGGGAGAGGCGATTGGACTGACATTGTGAGTTGCGACCTGGCGTAAAAAGACTGCGTGGAGCGCCATCCATGACGCTATTTTACCATGGACTTCACACACGGAACACGGAAAGTGAAGCAATACATGTAAAAAAATATGTTTACAATACGTGTAAAAAAATGTGTTTACAATACGTGTAAAAAAACGTGTTTACAATACGTGTAAAAAAATGTATTTGTGTAAAAGTGTAAGAGTTCGGCAATCATCAGGAGAATTGGATTCCACCTTCATCGAGGAGTTCCCAATACTGGCGGAGATCTGTAACCGCAACTCGCTGCTCAGCTCCATGCGTGACATCCTCTCGGCCGAGCACATAGCCGAGCGCGCCAAAAAGGACCAGTCACCTTGTTCGCCCAGCGTCCGACCAAGACTCCCATCCAGAAGTCGACCGCACTCCCAGAGAGAAGAACCATCTGCATCAAATCAAGCACATCGCAGTACGAATATTTGGTACTGCAAGGTATCTATAGACTTAACACTTACTTAACACTTATATACTTTTTATATTTCCTTAGGAACATTTACAACAAACTCGAGCAAATAGTGCAAGCAATATAGCACCAGCAGAAAGTGCAGTAGCAGCAGCAGCAACAACAGCTGGTGCAAGAGTTACACAGCCCCATGCAGTTACGTTCCTTCGATGTTACGTTCGACGAGGTAGTGAGTCATTTTGACAATGTGATTTACATTACCAGTACCATAACGCAATATTTATTATTAACCGTTCATTATTCAAATAGGGGTTTTACAAAAAAGAAATTGCTCAAAACTGCTAGAAAAGCTGGGTTTAAGCCTAAGCAATCCTCGAAGAGGTAAAGGTACGTTTTGGTAAACACGAATCTCACTAGTAATAATAAATATATGACGTCCCCTGGTCGAATGAGTTTGGCGATTACGGAAAATAACAAATAAGCGGTACGTAGTAAAATAATCAAAATTTATTCGTAAGAACCTGTTTCAGGATTTGCAAACTTTATTTTCATTGTAGTTGCCGAATTCGAGATACCGGGGATAGTTGTGCCTGTCGTAACAGATGTCAAAACCGTAGAGCGATTATCAGAGTGAAGTTACGTTACAGATTGGTAGCGTCTTGGCTTAAACTCAAATGGGCCGCAGAATTATCGTCGAAATGAGCCATTTTGATTGACCACCTCACTTAACTGTGCATTAATGATTTGCAGAAGCTATCCTGCTCTATTTATAGTTCTTACCACCGTATCAGACGAAATCATTTATTGGTTTTGTATATTGTATAAACATAATCGTGTTCCCATTGTAACCTGGCACCACCTCAATACGAAAACTGCTTATTCGATGTGATGGCTGTTATGGTAAAAGCGTCATGGGAATTTTCAATGCGCATCCGACATTTGCTGGAAATCTTAATTGTGGGTATATTTAATTGTCGACAACTTTTGCTAAAATTTTAGTTTCAGTATTGAAATTAAACTTGGTAAATATTTAAAATATTTTCAACGAGTTCGTCGGAAAGTACATAATATGCTGGAACAGGAGAAATACAAAGCAGCTCTTGTAACCTCTACTGCAGTATCCATATTGTAACAAAGTTCAGTTTGGGGCATGTCTGATAGTTCGTTGAGCATCGATTAGCTTTTAGTAACCGCCGAAGATGGGAATATTACCCCCGAGCAGTCTCGATGTAATCCTTTCAATAAAGCCATGGACACTTTAGGGTAATAATCAAATTACTTTGCTTGCATTATGCATTCATCAATCTATGCTTTACACACAGTTTTCACATTTTCATTTTGCACTTTTATTTTTTCTTATCATACAAATAGTTCTTGTGGTGGTAAAGGTCCGAAAAATTTCGGTACGTGGGGTTCTCTCAAGGACAAGAGGCATAGCTCACAGGCGTCTTTGACGACGGCAAACCAAAGAGAGACCGTCAAGCATTCGGCTAATTCTGATAGTAGAACCAAATGCGTCAATACGTTCCACAAAGCTGCGCTTTTCTTTTCGATGGTTTATACTTGACTCACCCTATTGTTTATAGCGGCAGGACTTTTTTTAATGAGTCATATTGTTTGCACTTTTATGCATTGCATTTGAATATTTTAATATTTATTTATACTTTTTATGGGAGTGCAAGCAGAATCAACACCAAAAAATGATTTTATACCTGTTGAATTTTACGATGTAAGAAATACTAAAGCTGCATTTAAGAAACTTGTTAGAGCATGTGTTCTCAATTCCCAAAATGTAGAGCCAGATGGCAGTTTTTATAAGTAAGTAGATAGTAAAAAAACACCGATGATTTTATTCAGATATATATTTCAACTTGAAAATAATTACAGATTAATAGAGAATTTGGAATGGCTACAATAGCTTCATAGTCTAATACAACTCACAAGAGCCGTAATCGATTTAATGGATCTTCAGCGCTTCTCTGTCGCCTTGTGTTTTGAGGATGATTGGGACACCACGGCAACTATGTGCTCAACGGGTCAGGTGTGCCGATCCGCATTATTGAACGATTAAAGGTTTTTGAACTCTTATTGAAAAAGAATGGATAAGGTTGGGTAATCGTTTCGGTCATGGTATCAACTTGGCCACCAATTTGCAGACCACTAATTTCACATCCACGTTTCTACTGTTATGTCCTACCTACACTCTCATCACATAAGTAGGATTGTATTTGTGTGGAGATTTGTTTTTAAAATTGAGAATCAAGTGACTAGATTGATATAGACTCGTTACCCCTAGTAATGCATTTCTATTAAGTATTTTATATGACTTACCTTTGCTTTTCTTCTTCTGCTGTCTTTATTTTGCTGTCTCCGCTATTCTTGTCTTTTTCTTTCTGCTTCATTGTGGTTTGGAAGGAACGATAGGCTTTTGAAATGATGCAATCGTTTTGCGTTTAATGGATAGTATATTTGTTCCTTAAATTCACAAGATAGTACTTTGTAGTACAGTGTAAAAATCTTCACCAGTTCACAGTCATGTACAATTCAAATAACAAACATCCGATCTTACTTACGACCTGTTTCGTATTTACAAAGTTTGGGCATATGGGAATACTATCTGGAAAAAGAACTAGCCCATGGCCCTGCTTATGACCTAGAGATACTGCAATAGGATTCGCAAAAAGAAGAAGAATCTAAGGTGGCCGACGGTATCTTCAAGGGCAACCGTAAAGTACTTACGAAACAGTATGTAACAGGTGTTCTTTTAATTTCCAGTAGAAAGTATGAAAAGTTTAAGCTCACTTAATGTTATGACTAAAATTTTAGATACAATAATGTCAATACAATGGTGCCAGATCAATATACTCACCGTCTAGAAGAAATTCACAAACTCGAAACAGAGCTTGGCCATTTGCTTTAGAAATAGAAAGTTTTGTGGGACAAGCTTTAATTGATTCGCCAATTATAAGTTTATTTAAAATTTTTTAATAAAGTATATTTTTTCTTTACTCACCGCTGTTCGCACGTGGCAGAAAAGCCGTTGGTTAGCAGTTACATGATTCAACACTAGAACCGTGTACACCACGACATGTTTCAGAACAACGCAAATCAGGATCCCAGTACGCCCCAGAGCTCGGGGGCCGGCACGCGTGGCACCGGCTTCGAAAGTCTGGTCTGTAACTTGCGCTACAACGAGGGACTCGTTTATATTGTTTTTGCACTTGGAAATCTCTGTCACGAATGGAAAGTTGGTCTTTTGTTTTTAATATGTATGCAAGTTTATACAGGTAAAAGTTATTACTGTAATAAAATTACGCTCAAACAAAACAAAAAATATTGTTTGTATAAGACAAGCGCGATTTTGGCTTTTCCGCTGATGCAGTTGTTGTCTAAAAATTTGGGAAGCTGGCATCACAGTCGAGATCGCCAACCATTCGCAAAGTAGAACAGCCTGCAGCTGCCACTGCTTCTGTTTCATCCGCAGACTACCAACTAGTGCTTACCCCCACAGCAGCAGCAGTACGAGCAGCATCAGCAGCTGCAATAGCAGCAGCAGCACGAGCAGCCACCGCAGTCACAGTAGCAATAGCAGCAGCAGCAGCCTCCGATCATCAGCTCCACCCGCCACCGCCGGGTTTGCACCCGGCGCTCTACCTCTTTGACAGCGTAACCAAAGACTCGGCTCTCGCGTACACGCGCAACTTGTACCTCGCCCTGTGATACATGGACTATGCGTCAACAAGCAGAGAGTCGGACAGCCGAAGCACGCGTCGCTCATCAGCAAGTCAACGAAGAAGCGAGGTCGAAAGAGAGGCGGCCATCACAGGATCAGCGGCAACAAAAGCTAGGATGAGCCCGAGCAGGAGCTCGACCCGACGACAACGACAACATTGAGCAGAACTCCGAGAGCTACAGGATTATCGAGGAGAAGAAGTAGTTTGTCATCAGTAAGATCCGGCCATGCAACACGTGTACGATGCCCGATATGCTGCAGATCTACATCTACTGCAACTCGGCAGTGGATGTTTCAGTCTTCTTCCAGAGCTTCGACCGATATCATCTGCAGATTCTGCGCGTGTTTTCTAGAACTTTAATAGTCATTCGGACCAGGTCAATGAATTGCTCAACGATGATCGTCGAGGTGCATCTCAGCGTCCTGGCCCGTGGAGACTTGTAGCTCGGTTCAAACATTCCTTCATACATCACTCGACATCGGTATGCGAGGCTGCCATCGACCTCATTGGCAAGTTCGTCCTCAGATTCCCGAGTCCCCCAAGATCTGTATTAAGATGATCAGGCGGGTGAATGACGAGAAGGGCATTAAAATGCTGGTGATGGAGGTCTTCCCGAATATGTGGATCATGTTGGTGAAGGGGGATCGCACCTCCAGATCAAAGCGCTGCTTTACGAGGTTAAGAACATCACATACGACGTGTCCGTCTGTAAGGAGTTTCAAATAGTTCGAGCAACTACTGGTCAGTCTGTTCAACCCCAAAAAAGAAAACGGCGACAGCACAAAGTTGGTGATGCAACGACCTCTCATCACCGCCTGCACACAGATCGTAGTCTGCCTCATCGAGAACGTGTCCTCAGACTCGAGGAGTGCAATGTCAACATCGACCAAAAAATGCATGTAAGCGAAACACGCACGCATAAGTGCTATTACACATACATTACACATTATGTATTATGAGCGGTTAAATCATTATGAGCCAATATTGAATCTTATTAGCGTCTGCGGTAGTGATGGTTACTGTATACCGTGTAATAAGAGCTATTGGCGAGCTGAGGATCATACATGTTCTAATAGATGTTATAAATGCTTTGCAACACCATCTCGTAGAATCACAGAAAATACCAAAAAATGTGAAACTTGTTTACGACTGTTTTTTTGGTGATACCTGTTTGACCAATCATTTGAAAATTGGATCTTATAGTAAAAATAGTAATGTATGTAGTAAAATCAGAATTTGTCAGACTTGTTTTAAAATTATTAAAAAAAATAAAGAACATGAATGTAGTACATCATTCTGTCCAATTTATAGAAAACAAGCACCTATTCGATATTTATGTTACGTACAACCGATCAAACAGCCAGATAGACCAATCCTGTATTATTTTTTTTAAGACTTTGAGACACAGCAAACTCATTCGATGGTGGGTGATGAAGAAAAAAAAGTACATGTACCCAATTTATGTGTTGTTCAACAAGTATGTACAGCTTGCATAGAAGTTCAAGATATTTCAATCAAGTCTGAAATGTGTGGTATTTGTGAATATGTGTTCGATAACGATCCTATAAAACAGCTTGTTGATCTTGTATTAACACGACGAGAATGGTTTCAACAAGTGGTATGCATTGCCCACAATTCACAAGGGTTTGATGCACAATTCATTTTCAAATATATCGTAGAAAAATTTGACCAAAATCGAATCGTACCATTGGTTGTTATGAATGGTGCAAAAATAATTTTAATGGAAGCTTTGCATACAGAATTTATCGATAGTTTAAACTATTTTCATATGCCTCTAAGCAATTTACCGAAATCCTATGGCCTACCAGAAATAGAGAAAGGTGTTTTTCCCCATTTATTTAACACTGAAGAAAATCAGGATTACGAAGGACCACTTCCTCCTCTTGATTCTTATACTCCAGATACAATGAGTAACAGCGAACGAATCAAATTTATAAAATGGTATGACGAACAAGTGAGAGCTGATTACGTATTTAATTTCAAGAATGAAATTCTGAAATACTGCAAACAAGATATAACTATTTTGAGATTAGCATGCTTAGCTTTTCGCAAAACATTTCTAAAATTTAACGTAGATCCATTTATCGAATACACAACAATAACCTCTTCTTCTATGCGTGTGTTTAGAAAGAAGTTTTTGAAACGAAATCAAATTGGCATAATACCACCTCGAGGCTGTAGAATGACAGACAACCAATCTGAAATTGTTATTCACTGGATTACCTGGATGGAACAGGAAGTTCTCCATCGACATATCGAACATGCGCGACATGGTCGGGAGAGAAGGTTACCCGAGAATATAGTAGTCGATGGATACTGTGAACCGCCAGATGGTGAGAACCACAACGGTATAGTACTTCAATTTCATGGCTGTTTTTGGCATGGTTGCCCTCGCTCCTATAGAATAAACAGAGATATAAAATTGAAAAGCGGTGAATCCACGGATGGTAGGTACGAAAGAACTATAGGAGTTAGTAATAAATTGAAGTCCTCCAATTATAACCTTATTGAGAAATGGGAATGTCAGTTCCGTGATGAAATTGAACAAAATGAAAGACTTAGTAATTTTATACCAGAAAATGTCGTCAATATAAGACAGAAGCCGCTTGATTCCCGAGATGCGTTTTTCGGAGGCCGTACAGATAATACAGTAAAAATGTTTGATTATCAAGATCAGCAAAAAATCAGATATGTTGATGTCTGTTCATTGTACCCGTTTACTTGTATACGGGGAAAATATCTTATCGGACATCCAAAAATTTATGTTGGTCAAGAGGAGTGTAGGCAAATGATGGGTATAAACAATAATATTTCATCAGTAAGCGGGCTGGTTATGTGTGATATACTATCGCCAAAAAATGTATACCACCCAGTGTTACCAGTGAAAATGCATGGTAAATTAATATTTCCATTATGTCGAACATGTTGTGAGGAATTAGTTCAAGATGATTGCTCTCGTGAAGATCCTGAAGAGCGTGTATTACGAGGAACATGGGTGTCAAAAGAAATAAAGGCAGCTGTCGCATTGGGTTATGTTATCAAGCATGTTTATGAAATTTGGCAATATGAAATGACACAGTACAATCAAGAAAAACAAGAAGGTGGTATTTTTGCTCAGTACATAAATGTAATTTTTACAAAAAAAGTGACAGCTTCGGGATATCCATCCGAGTGTATTACAGAGGAAGATAAGAAACGGTACGTTAAAAAGCAGGAGTTCGAAGAGGGTATAAAGCTAAATAAAGATGATATATATCTAAATGCTGGTAAACGATCTGTGGCAAAACTTTGTCTTAATTCTCTGTGGGGAAAGTTTGATCAACGTGAGAATTTACCAAGAACTTTGGTTGTAAAAAACCGAGAAACTTTGATAAATTTACTGAACAGCCCATGAACTGAACAGTTAATGCAAACACCCTCTACGTCAATTGGTGTTGTAGAGATGAAGCTATGACATTCTCCTTATCATCATCAATGAAAAATGTTGTCCTTGCTGCTTTTACAACAACACAAGTACGTCTCAAATTGTTTGATTATCTACATGCTTTGGGCCCTCGAGTTTTATACTATGATACTGACTCAGTGTTTTACGTTAGCAATGGTGAAAACAACGAGTATGAGTTACCAATCGGAACATCTTTGGGCACATTCTTCTGCAAATGTAGAAAGGCAAACGGTGAAGAGGAAGCCTGTGTGTGTAAGATAAAAGGGATCCGTCTAAATTATATAAATAGCCAATTAATTAATTTTGATTCTATTCGACAAATGATCGCTTCGGATGTTGTGGAAATAACGTTATCGAATTCTGCTATACGTAGAACGCCATTTCATGATGTAATAACACAAAATGAAACTAAAACATGTAAACCTGTGTACAGTAAACGATGATTTGAAGGCTTGTGTAAAAGTCATCCGTATGGTTACAAAAGTGACTAAATGGTGAATACTATCTCATAATAAAGTACGTTCAAAAACAGCAAGATAAGCTAATTTGAGATGACTACACGTTATTTTAACACTGATGACACTAGCAATAGCAACGCTATCCTGTGAAAAAGGATCTGAATGGGTGTATAATACGCTACGCCTACCACATCCACCAATCCTATCCTTTCCTTTTCCCCTACAATGATCTTTCTGACCAAGCGCTCCATATAGCGATGATCTCATCATGGTATACTTCTGATGGTGGTGGGTAACGAGTGAATGGTGGGGTACAACCTTTATAATTAACCGAGAACATTCATTTGAGACATCACTTTACCTTGAGATTCTAAACAGAAAAGTTGTTGCTGTTCAAGAAATTTCGTTCAATCACATAAAAGGTATATATAATTTATTATTTAAATGTTTTTAACTAAGTTGGAGATTGACCGAATTGGAGATTGACCGAAACTACATGGTAACAGTGTTAAGAGTGGCAAAGACCCGTTTTGGACAGAAGATCGTGGCTGAACTCGGCAACGAATTCCAAATTTTCCTCCCTTCGCGGGTGTGCCCTACTACCGTCAAAAATTATTGGATGAAAAATTATTTGATAATGTGTGCGATGAAGCTAATAAGTTAAAGTTATTTTTACATTATAAAGGAAATAATGCGCTTGAGTTTACTACGGTTTAAAATTAATTAATAAAAATATGTAAAAACAGGTACTTTTTCAAGAAAAATTAACAATTCATTTGTTATACACATGGTTGTATGCTCATAAATCCGCTCGTCGGGGGGAGTGCGAGCAAATAGCACGTGATCGTAAGCGCTTTAAATTAAGATTACGAGAGCGAGTAAAATAATTACATCAATACTTGTAAAAAAATTAAAAAATGTCTTAAATTAATATTTTGAATAAATGTGTTTTTAGATACATCATGAATTATGATTTTTTCATTATTTTACCAGACCTATTCACACACTATTACTTTTTAATATTTTCTGCCTATCAATATTTTATACATACAATGGTTCATTTTCATGTAATTTCGTTTTTAAAATCATAGATGGCAGTAGAATAAGACTAATATAATTATTGATGCTTCTCAAAGCTGTGAGGTGTAGTGCGCATGACAGTAACAGTTATGGATACACGATGGAAACATCCATTCACATCTATGCTGTGCGGTCCTACCGGATGCGGTAAAACAGTGTTTGTAAAATAATTCTTGAGAGATATTGAACGCATGTGTGATACCCCAATCGAACGTATCATTATCTACTACGCAGAGTGGAAGCCCAGCTACAAGGATCTTCGGGGTAAAAAAGTAGAATTCCGAGAAGGCCCACCTCAAACTATTGATTGAGCTAGCGATTCTAAACCAAAGCTAGTCATTATTGATGACTTAATGCGCGAATCGTCGTCGAGTGGTAGTATAGTTGACATTTTCTCAAAGGCGTCTCATCATCATTCGCTCTCAGTGATATTCATTACACAAAACGTATTTCATCAGGGTAGAGGTCAACGTGACATATCCTTAAACGCGCAGTACATTGTTGTGTTTCGAAATTTACGCGATAGATCGCAAATACAGCATTTATCACGGTAATTGTGTCCAGAGGATCTTTTTGCATGCATTTTGGGATGCTACTTCGAAACCTTATGGCTATCATTTACTGGATTTAAAAAAAAATAACCTGACAACTGTAGATTTCGGACTTGTATATTTCCGGACGACGAGTTACATTACGTCTATGTGTCCGGAAATAAGAAGATAAAAGGTGGTGATACGTCGAGTCTTCTTCCAGTCGTATCCCTGTGATGGCTAAGCAATCAAAGAGATGTGTATTTGCCCACAAGGAAGCTATAATTTTAAAGGCTCTATATCATTTAAGTAATAAACAACGAAAAGCACTTATTCAATCTGCTAACTCAAAACTGCTACGTTATATTTGTGAGTGTGCGTTGAATATTTTGATTGGTAATGTACCCCTTGAAAACATTCAAAAGTCATGACTACGAGGACATGCAAAGATTTTACGAAAACTAGCTGAACCATTTGTTAATTTATCCAAAAAGAAACAAATTATTTTACAACGTGGTGGTTTTTTGTCAGCATTATTAGCACCTATCATTGGTACATTGCTAGCTAGCATTATAAGGAAGTAAATATGGAACACGCCAGAAAAATGGTGCTTGTACCCCACGAGAATGTTGAACGTCTTCAGAATGTGCTTGCAAAAGACGGTACTGATTATCGTACTTCTATATTAAAGACTGTTCAAACACCTGGAACTGTCATGAGTAGACTAGATGCTGAAATGAGTAATATATTGAATTCAACAACTTGTACAAACGATCAAGAAAAGTGGTACTAACTGTGTTACTGTGTGTAAAAAGTGGTACTACTATAACTCGTAATGTACTCCCACGATATCTCCATTTTAAGGCGGCTGTTGATAACCGCGAAACGGTAAAAAAATAGAAAAATGATGATGGTGAAGGTATGTGAAATGAAAGCAAGTCTAATACTGATTACGAATATGACAACGAAATACATCGTGTCGAGGAGGATGATCGGATTGATGGGAGCATCGTGGAAAGTATACCTGTAAAGTTCTGAGTTAAAGCTCGACAGGTGCTACGAAAATTACGAGTAAGCGGTAAGATTGGTTGGGATGTAAATGGCGTGGTGACAATCGGAGGAATTCGCTTAGGTGAAGCTAACATGATTGATTTGATAAATGATGCTATGAGGAAAAGAAAAGGAACCCCGCTTCACAGTCACGAACAATTTGTTTTGGTTCTTCATAAATCATTTACACCTCGTGAATACATCGGGAATGAGCGTGTCTGGAAAAATATGACTATTAATACAAATAAACGTGCCTGGACCAGTATAGTTGGAACACCCCAAAAGGGCTACTGTCCCTCTTCAAAATTCTACACCAGATGGCTCTAGTAAAGGATTTCAAACTCCACGTCATAAGATTCCTGGTATCAGCGGTATCAACAACTTTCGAAATGACATTAGTAGGGTTTCAGACACTGGTGGTGAGAGTGACGCAAGTATAAGACCAGGTGATCAAATTAATAATAAAAAAAAGAAGAGAAAAGTAGTTGTTAAAATATGATGAAAAATTAAGTATTGGAGACCAGATTTAATATATTCAATAATTACATTTATTTATAATATCTTTCTCAGTACATCTTAGCACTGCTACTACTCGATACAAAAGCACATTATAAACTGACACTCTTAGCGGTGTTACGTCTCACCTACGCTCTCACCTCATAGGTAGGACAGTATTGGTGTGAATATTGTATTTCAATTACTTATTGAGAGCGCGTATAGAATTGTGACAAATGGCTAGGCTTTATAGGCTCGTTACCCGCTCCGATATGTATTTTAGTATAATTATTTGACTTGCCTTTTTCTGTTTCCCTTGTCTTGTTTTGTTGATTCTGCTGTCCTCGTCTTTTTCTTTCTGCTTGCTCGATTTATTTGGATAATGGATGATAGGTTTTGTTGTAAATGATTGCACACTCAGTTTCGTTTTCTAGTTTGATTGATTATGTATTTTCTTCTTAATTTACAATTGTGTACTTGTACAAATAAAATCTCCACACATTTACGAACCGCGAGGTACGGAGATAGGACTTAAACATGAGACTAATTAAAATGAGGCCAATTCGACTCTTTTAAAGCCTGAATATGTTGACCAAATCTTAAAGTGTAACTCTTAATAATCATTTTAGAGAGTATACCGATTGCCGAATAAGTAACACTGCTGACTTGTGTTACTAAATTACAACACGCATTCAAAATATAGTCTTTCGAAATTAACATCGTCATTCTCTTTGTGTGTTTTGAATTTTGAAAATATACTTTAAATTAATAACAAATAGATTTAAAAATGAATAACGTCGTAGGACGTTACACCTCGGGGCCCAAGATATTGCAATGAAATTGCAATAAAATTGATAATTTTCAAAATTAAAAATTTACAATCGCTTATAAGTACAAAAAGTCCAAATATTGTAACGTGGAATTTTCCCGCCCGCACGGGAATTCCAGTTATTTACAAAGTATTTATTTAACACACGGCTTTCTTCTTTTTCCCTGGCTCGTGGTATCCCTGCAATGGATGAAAAGCAGGAAATGTGGTGGCAATCAGGTTGAAAATGGTAACACAGATATGTAATGGTTAATCAGTCACAAATATATTCTAATCTCCTTATACAATTATTTTCCGTGCAAACAAATTAATGGTGACTCGAAATACAATCATGGGCACGCGGCCAAATTACTAAATCCAAGGCTGCTCAGTAGTGCTAAATAGAAAAAGGGCCGCGAAATTTCCTCTACGATTGCTTTTAAATAAACCAAAGGGAAACCGCCATCCGCTGAAACGCGCGAAATATTCCTCTACCGAACGCGGCATGTATTCCTCAGTATATAAATTTTCCTCTGTATGTTATCCCGTATCTTAAATAGCACTCCAAACTCTCACCAAATTCCTCTATCAATATTCCACAAGATCTCCAACGGAAACACCTCGTCACTCTGCAACTCCAAACTCCTTCAAAATACCCAACAAGATGGCAACCAAAACTGTATCTACTACGGACAGTATTGCTCCAGAAAAGCTCCAGGAACGGAATGGCCGAGGCCGACGCTCCGATCGAGGAAGGATGCCGCGTTTTCCCACTCGACCTCCTTCTTCACGGAAGCGCAAGTCCGGCCTCCAAAATTATATAATTGGTCCTCTTGCCTAGAAAAATCCCCTATTGGTTCTCCAGAACTACTACCAATCTATTCCTGTATCGGTGAGTTTCCTCCAGCGCCCTCTTTTCCAAATCCTAATTTATTCATTGGTTGGATAAACAATTATCGCCCTCTGTATCCTTGACTAATCTTGTAATTCGCGCCCCCTTTACTGATAAAAATCAGTCAATCAATATTGATCCCCATCCGGTGGCTCCCCCTATAGATAACGAAAACTAGACGCGCGAGATTCAAATTCCATTGATCTATCCCTATGCTTCACTGCATACAGACCCTAAGATACCAACTGAAATATTCTAATGAATCTCCGCCATGTTCCACTATGCTGAAAAGAAAACCTCTATCGCCATGCGATGTACTGTACAGTTCCCCTGTACAGTACTCCGCGTCTATATCGCATCATTCATCACAAATCTATCGCCCGATAGCAGGCGCCCTCTCACTCTCACACGATCATGGTCGATAACCGAGAGCGCGCTCTCTCTCCCCTCTATCATCGCCCGCGCCACATGCTCTCTCCCTCTCTCTCACTCTCGTCGCTATCACGCGCGCCACAGATTCTCTCTCCCTCTCTCGCTCTCGCTAACAGCTCGCGCACATCATTCTCTCTCTCGCTCTCACATACACACAGCCTCATGCATGTGACTGCGCGTGCGCCGCTAGCTAACTTTCTGCCGTGCCCCCTCCCGAGCGCCGGCGCGCCGCGCAGGTGGGACTCGGGAGCTCACATCCTGCGCTCCGTACGCGGCCGGTCAGAGGCAACTCCTGCGAGCGCCACCGAGCGCTGGCTCCGCTCCAGGAGCTATCATCTCGCCGAGAGTGAATCAGCTGGCCGTATAATAATGTTCACGACGCAGCAATAATTATTGCTACGTCGCAATATTAAATCATACATTATGTACGTAACATATTTCCAACCTATTTTTAGGTTATTACAAATAAATAATTATAAATACCTATTTTTAAGTAACCGTACGCATATTAAAATGTAAAAGTTAGTATAACATTTAAAAGAAATGTTCCACCCCTTTTCAAAACAGTTATAAAATGAAATAAATAATATATTACATCCTTAGATATAATTCCCTCGGGGCCCTAGATAATGCAATAAAATTACAATTACATTACAGAAAATAACTAAGTATAATTTGCTTTAAATAGTTGACATAAACATGGATAAATAAATATTAAAATCTCAGATTTCTACAAATTCTTTTCAATTTAATAAGTTCATAACTGTTTCTCAATATTTCCTTATAAATAAGTTTATGGTTATTTTGTTTTGTCCTATTGAAATGTCGTAATTAAATTATAGTATCTTAGTGTATATTATAAGAATTACCTTTGCTAAAAACATTTAAGTAATTATGTTCTCAATAAATTACCACAATAAAATAAATTTCACAATTTTCTATAAAAAAATATTATTGTAATTATAAATATGTAACAGTTAAAATATATAAACATATTAACTCTATCTAAAGTAATACTATAATTTTTTATTTCTAATTCATTCAGTTTTTTAGATTTTATCTTTTTAAATGGTATGCGACTCTATCACTCGAAAGTATAGTACATAGAATAAAATGACTCTATCGCTCTACTCGAGTAAAATTGATTTTAGAATACAGGCTCTGCACTGCATATTCTCACATTGGAGATCTGTATGCAGGCAGGCCTCAAAAAAATAGAAAAGAGAGAAATGTAAATTTCTCTCTGTTGGCGTTTCGTCCAGCTGTCAGAGTGGACTCCTCAGTAAGGCTCTGACAGCTTCCTTAGACGCCCGCCACTTCGAAGAGAAGCGGCATTTATGTGGTCTCGGCCTGCGTTTTTCTCTTGCAAGAGAGAACTCTAGCATAGAGAAAAAGGCAGGTCGCCACCTAGCGGACACTTATAAGAGCCAGTGTCAAAGTTTAGATGGTATGCGACTCTATCACTCGAAAGTATAGTACATAGAATAAAATGACTCTATCGCTCTACTCGAGTAAAATTGATTTTAGAATACAGGCTCTGCACTGCATATTCTCACATTGGAGATCTGTATGCAGGCAGGCCTCAAAAAAATAGAAAAGAGAGAAAAAAAGAGAGAAAAGAGAGAGCGATAGAGTCATTTTATTCTATGTACTATACTTTCGAGTGATAGAGTCGCATACCATCTAAACTTTGACACTGGCTCTTATAAGTGTCCGCTAGGTGGCGACCTGCCTTTTTCTCTATGCTAGAGTTCTCTCTTGCAAGAGAAAAACGCAGGCCGAGACCACATAAATGCCGCTTCTCTTCGAAGTGGCGGGCGTCTAAGGAAGCTGTCAGAGCCTTACTGAGGAGTCCACTCTGACAGCTGGACGAAACGCCAACAGAGAGAAATTTACATTTCTCTCTTTTCTATTTTTTTGAGGCCTGCCTGCATACAGATCTCCAATGTGAGAATATGCAGTGCAGAGCCTGTATTCTAAAATCAATTTTACTCGAGTAGAGCGATAGAGTCATTTTATTCTATGTTTATCTTTTTAACTCTACTGCTTAAAATAACTACAATTGGAATTTTCTCACTTTTGAGTTTTTAACGATATATATTGTAACGGGCCAATTGTAACGGGGCAATTTGGCTTTGTCACGGCAACTACAGTATGTCGCCGCGTCACCGAGTCTTACCTTTAGCTTCTATACTGATACCCCGACGTAGCTCCTCGGCAACCTGCGTACTAACGTTTACGCGGCCAAATGCAGCGTGTACAAATGTGTGATGCGCCGGAGCATCACACTTACTGTGCAAAGAATAGTTCTTTCGGGTTCGGAAATCAAGAAGACGAAGGGATGATACGGGAAATAAATACTCGGTTATTTATGCTAAAGAAATGAGTCGGAGACTCGTATATTATAAAATCAAGAAAGTAATATAATAATCCGCATAGACAGACGCACGCGCGACAGCGGAGAGATTCTCGCACGCTCTCAATCAAGGAAGAGACGAGTATTCTGTGGTCGAGAATACTCGTCTGTCGGCGACCTTGTCGAGGAAATGTTCTTACGAGATTCGACTTACTATTAGCACGAGGTGTGCGTCGCTTCCTCGATACTATCACGAGCTGTCAACTCTCCTACGGGTATCTCGCTCGGGTGCTGTCGATTGGTACAGAGAAGGCGTCCCTTCTCCTGCAATCCGGGTGTTGAAGACGAACACAGCCTAGAGCTCCTCCGTCGTATAGCGCGGTGTAATCTCTCGTCAGACCCCCCTTCTAGACGCTGCGTAGCTTGTAAACATTCATGTATTATGGTGAGGGATGCGCGGGGGAAGAATAGGATAAGGCCCGCGCGCCGAATAAATCAAATTCGATTTGACCGTGCTGGTAGGTACCTCGTGCGTTAGGTACACCGTTTGCGAGGCCACCGTTAGTACCCGAGGTAGATCGTCTCGTCCACGGAGGAGCTCTAGGCTGTGTTCGTCTTCAACATCCGGATTGCAGGAGAAGGGACGCCTTCTCTGTACCAATCGACAGCACCCCGAGCGAGATACCCGTAGGAGAGTTGACGGCTCGTGATAGTATCGAGGAAGCGACGCACACCTCGTGCTAATAGTAAGTCGAATCTCGTAAGAACATTTCCTCGACAAGGTCGCCGACAGACGAGTATTCTCGACCACAGAATACTCGTCTTTTCCTTGATTGAGAGCGTGCAAGAATCTCTCCGCTGTCGCACGTGCGACTGTCTATGCGGATTATTATATTACTTTCTTAATTTTACAATATACGAGTCTCCGACTTATTTCTTTAGCATAAATAACCGAGTATTTATTTCCCGTATCATGGCTTCGTCTTCTTGATTTCCGAACCCGAAAGAACTATTCTTTGCACAGTAAGTGTGATGCTCGGGCGCATCACACATTTGTACACGCTGCATTTGGCCGCGTAATCGTTAATACGCAGGTTGCCAAGGAGCTACGTCGGGGTAGCAGTATAGAAGCTAAAGGTAAGACTCGGTGACACGGCGACATACTGTGGTTGCCGTGACAAAGCCAAATTGCCCCGTTACAATTGGCGCCACAACGTGCGAAACGAGGTCCGAGCGAGATAGGATGCGGGACGTATTTAGTTATAAATGAGATTAAATTTACAATTGTCGCTCAATGTGTGAGGGGTACATTTTTTTTCGTATTTTTGAACTCGCGATTAGCTAGTTAGGAGATATTATTTGAGTACGTGTATAATTGAATTTAGCCGTTGGAAAAATCGGCGTGTGTTCCGAAGGCATAGAAGCGTCGTGGATTAGCACGCGATCGACAACAGCACAGCGGAGAGCGGTGAGCATGCGGCGCAGATGTAAACATTGCGCGTGTTTACGTCGAGCGAGAGCTAGAAGAAGGCGATATTCTAGCTCCATAATTTTATATACGTGAGTACGAGAGAGAAAGGTTTCGAAGTTGTATTCCCCCGGAACGTATTTAATTTCGAGTACTGTGGCGTTCTCGAAATACGTAGTTTTTTTGTGTAATA
The DNA here is from genome assembly GCA_018906965.1 of Philotrypesis tridentata. NCBI lineage: Eukaryota > Metazoa > Arthropoda > Insecta > Hymenoptera > Pteromalidae > Philotrypesis > Philotrypesis tridentata. The sequence continues at coordinate 71,064 of JACCIB010000432.1, read as the reverse complement.
TACTCGGTGTAAAGAGTATTAATTTTGTATAGGGTGGAGTTCCGAGGGAGCATTATTTTTGAAATCTGCCCCGGTTGGTAGTGTTGAGCATTGATTTCGGTTAAGTTTAAATGCCCAGCGCAGTACTTTGCTGCGCGGGAGAGGCAAGCTCGTTGTTAAGCGAGCCGTCAGCTGTAGTAGTGTGTACAGTGGAGCTCGGCGCGCGGCGCGTCGAGTATACAGAAGTTTTGAATTTTACTCACTGCCAAGGAGGGGGAAACTCGTACTCGCGCGGCGTATGGTTGTGTGTGTATGCGAAGATAGGCATTTTCTTCGCGTTTTCGATACAGGTCTTCCTTAGTAGGGGATTTATGTGAGAAGGAAGAACACTCACGTGTATTAGATTTGCAGGTGTGGTAAGTGTTCCTGGTCGGTAAAGTAGGTTGCAGAGTAAATTTTTGTTTTATTATTTTTTCTTTAATAATAGAAATTATCGGGTTTTATTTTTTTTTGTTTTTCGACCGGAAGCACGCGTGCGAATTTTGGGTGTAGTCAGGGATTGCGCACGCGTACACACACAATTTATTGCGTTTTGTATGAAATTAATTAGCGCAGAAACTTAAGATGTTTGACGATAGGTTTGACGATATTGCGGACTACGTATTGAGTTTAAAAGCAGAAGATAGACTGAAAGCATTGACTGAGATGAAACTTAGACTAGATGGTTCGTTAGAAGAGCAGATGCATCGTTTGTATAGTTGGTTGAGAGGAGAGTACATAGATGAAAATTTTGTACCATCCATCGAAGGCGAGACAATTGCAGTTAGGTCTGAAAGGGTGGAGGCACGCAGGTCGTTTCTATATAATACCTGCATACAATGGAGGCAGGCGCAGTTACATGCCTTGTCTGTGTTTGGTGAACGACATCCACTCTGCTGCATGTTGCAAAATGAAGTTGTCGGTGTGAGAAGAAACAATGTATAATTTACCGCCGGATTTATGGCAAATAATGATGAATATGCAGAAGACAATTATGGAGCTGAGAAAGCAAGTAGCTTCAGCTCGTGCCACCATTCCAGTTGTTAAGGCGTACAGTATGAAAAGTCTACAGATGGGTGGTACAACACCAACCGTAACATTGGATTTGTCAAATGCGCAGACTCCAGGGAGATCGAAGGAAATATTTAGTTCAATTAAAGTTGAAGAACCTGGAGGCAGAATAGAGGTTGAGGACAGATCAGTTCGTCCGTCGTCGAATCGTCAAAGGCATCTAGTAGAGGAATTTTTTTAGAAAATCGTATCCTCGTGACAGCGGACAGATTGTCGAAGAAGCAGAAATACTCTCAAGAAGTGAACCAGGTCTTCGTTCAACTTCTTCACACAGCTAGGAGGCGCACGTGGACGCGTTCATCACACTGCGACCTCCCAGAAATTCCTTTCTTGCAATCACTTTAACTCCGGTCCAGCTCGGGCCTTAAGCTAACGCAAGCTGCCGGGAATGCGATTACAGGAATCTGTTTGAGGAGTGTTACCGATACTCAAACCATGTGGGTTATTGAGTTGGGCGCCATTTGTAACGGGGCGGAGGAAGATGGAATTAGAACACATAAAAGTAAAGCGATGTGCCGGGACCAGGAATCGATCCCGCGCACCTGAGATCTTTAGGCGCGTGCTCTACCACTGAGCCAACAATGCACTGTCGTATGTCCCGCGCCGACTAGCTCATACGGGCGCACCCCGCCCGTTACAATATATATATTGTAGTAGTAAATTTCTTCTCCGATTCTCACGCAAATAATTCTTCTTGCTGTTAATTAGTTTAAAATTATTTTTACAATTATGTACGTTTTGTGATTTTACAATTCTTGAATTACAAATATTTCTAGATATTCGTCTAAATTTAATAATATTCTTTTGTATACTTTCACCAATTAATGAAATTGAATATTTATTATTTTCAATGTCTAGGAACTTTTTATATTACTAGTGGAAACATTACTTTGTAATTTATGTATTTGCTCCAATTTATTTATTTTATTTCCTGTAGATTCTGTTTCTTCACACTTTAAACATTCTGTATTATCGTCTAATATTAAAAAGGCGTTACTTTTATTATTGGTATCTTTAATCCAATTTTTCCTGATTTCTTCTATTCTTGTTGTATCTTCTAAGTCATAATATAATGTATATTTAAGATGAAGTTTACGTAAAAGTTCAAATTTGACAGTATTGGCAATACAAACTAAGAACTTGACATTCACTTGTTGAATGATCAGAATAACAACAAATTCTACAAACAATCTTAATTTTTTCTAATATATTTGTGCAATTATATGACACATGATTAGTTTCATTGCAGTACATACATGCCGTCTCGAGACAAAGTAACGCTTCATGCCCATAACATTTACATAATTGACAAACCTTCATTTCTTCTATTTATAATTTTTTTACACTCTTAATATATTGCTTTTTTCCCTTGATTTATGCGCTGATTTTCTTCTTGAATACAACTTATTTTTTTGTTCAGTTTAATTCCTTTTACAGTGGATCCGCTGTTTATTTATTTTTTGTTGATCTTCTCCTTTCATTGATAGTTTTCCTACCTTTGCTTCAAAAGGTTAATTATTGATATGTTTATTAATAACTTTGATATAATCTTTTAAAGACTTGTAAATATTTGTTTAGTTTTAATCATCTACGCACATTTACGAACAGGGTGGTACGGAGTTTGGACTTAAACATGAGACTCATTAAAATGAGGCCAATTCGACTCTTTTAAAGCCTGAATATGTTACCAAATTTTAAAGTGTAACGCTTAATAATCATTTTAAAGAGTATATCGATTGCCGAATAAGTAACACTGCTAACCTGTTACTAAATTACAACACGCATTCAAAATATAGTCTTTCGAAATTAACATCGTAATTCTTTTTGTGTGTTTTGAATTTTGAAAATATAGTTTAAATTAATAACAAATAGATTTAAAAATCAATAACGTCGTAGGACGTTACAGCGGTCAATCGCACGTCTATGAAAAGCTGATTTGACAATTCAGCATTATCCGAATTTCTTTAAGTTCGTTGTACTGCTGTGCAAGGCATAAATTTATAATTTCAACAGTAGTTGTAAGCAATTCTGAAATCACAGTATGGAGACATTTGAGTGAGAATCAAAACAAAGCACCCGAGTCCTCGGTCCAGAAGAGAAAGAAAAACAAGAAAAAGAAATAAAAAATAGCGCATTAGATGAATTAATAAACCTGCTACCTTTTGAGCTACATGTTCCTGGGTACAAATTTTGCGGACCCGGTACAAAACTCGCTGAACGTATTGAGCATGGTGAAGTTGGTATTAATCCCTTGGATATAGCATTCCGTCAGCACGACATGGCCTATAGTAATAAAAATTGTGATCGACGCAAAGGTGATCGTATTAACCGAATATGCATTTAAACGAATGCTCGCTGATAAAACACCTGCAAATGAACGAACAGTGGCAATGATGACAGCTTGGTGTAGGTAAGCAAGATAACTTTTGAAAAATTATTTTCACGGATTAAGCGTTGCAAAAAAAGAAGAAAAGGGGAGACAACAAAACGGCAAAGGAAGAGAATAAATTATTGAAGCTGTCGAAACAGGTTACGAAGAAAAGTAAGAAAAATATGTAAAAAGATGAAACGTACAGGTGCAAGATTTGAATAAATTTATTATTCACCATCACACCCGGCATCATACACTGCTATCGATAAACTTTTTCAGGCTATACGTAAAAAGAAACAGAATAAAAGTAAAAAATGTAGTTGAGAAAGTGTTGTAAAGTGACTCGAGAGTCAAGACGCATACAACCAGCACCGCCTCGTTAGACACCGATTCACAAGACGTAGTTATAATATGCGAAATTTAGATGATTTATGGGAGGCTGATCTGATGGATTTGAAATCCTTAAAAACTTACAATGACGGATACAGTTACGTTCTCATTGTTATTGATGTGATCAGTAAATATGGCTGGGCAGAACCGATTCAGGAAAAAACTTCAAAAAGTGTGGCTCAAGCAATTTTACGTGTGTTATCAAGAAGCATGACCGTCGACCTATATGCCTTCAAACGGACAAGGGTAAAGAATTTGTAGGCCTTGGAACTCAGATATTTTGACACGATAATGGTATCACACACAGAGTAGCCCGTAGTCCTGATATAAAAGCAGCTATAGCAGAAAGACTAATACGCACCATTAAAGAGCGGGTTTGGCGATATTTTATCCCCAAAAATACACGAAGATACATCGATGTATTGCAGAATATAATTAAATCATACAACTACAGCAAGCACTCTGCAACTAAGATGACACCAGCATCTGTGACTATATATAATGTTCTTAAAGCACGGCTGGACGTTAGAAATATTTAAAATTCTACAAGTTTTCTTAACGCGTTATCCACCTGTCTATCAATTGCAAGATTTATCTGGTTATAGATGGACATTTTTATGCTGAGGAGTTGAGTAGAGTACAAAATAATCTAACTAGAACACATTTTGAAATAGAAAAGCATACCAGAGGTAAGGGACGCTGGAAGGAATATTTTGTTAGTTGGAAAGGTTACCCAGAAAAGTTCAATTCTTGGATTAAGACGAGTCAGCTTTCGCAGAAATGAAGGATTAATTTTACATTATTTTACCTAGTAATAGCAGCATGAAATAATTCGCAGAAAACACTACGACGCACTATGTAACACAATTGCCACAACAGATCAGATTACAGGGTTCATGGGTAGTTCCGCTTACAGATGTTCAAATTCCGCTGACGTTTCAACATGTGAAACCCGATAAAGAACAAAGAAAAATTTCTGTGAAACGAGCTCCTCCTTCGATGCTTAAGACAAACAAATTAAGGGGTTATGCCTGAGTTAAAACTGAAAAAAACAATTTATCAATTAATAGGTAATTAAAAATTATTTATAATGAATATAAAAAAAATTTTGTTTCCTAATGAAAATATACATATTAATAGTAAATTTCAATATTTTTAAAAAATTATTTATGCATACTTACTATGTAAATAGTTCCATGTATGCAGTACTAAATTTCTGCATATTTTTTCCTTTGCCGCATGAATTTTCAAGTTCTGGTTGATGAATTATTTCCAAACTGGATGGAAAATCTTCTAAATTGCCTTCTCCTCAGCTTGAACGCAGGAAATTACTGAAAAATAAAAATTTTTAATTTTAGCAACGTATAAGTTATAATATATGTAATTATAGTGAATGTTACGTATGTTTAGATACATAACATTCACTTTTGACTTATCTTTGCAAATTCTGTTCCGTTCAAGCAGTGAAGAAAGGCCTCCTGGAGTTCTCCAAAAAATTTCAGGTTGATTGGTCCATTGGTTCTTGAGAAATCATGCGGTAACTGAGCTAAGATGAGAAAAATTCAAAACTTGAGAAAAAAGCATTTAAAGTTTAACTTGACATTTAATGATATAAAATATACTTACAATTTTTCTTCACACCTGGACCTTATTTAAGTCAAAGATATACGTATCCTGGTCATCTTTGTCAAGTTTGAGGATAATCCAAAAATTTTATTCGTGTCCAGTCCTCTGAAATGAAACAAAATGAAAAATCATTAAAAAAAGTAATTTTTCTAAATTTGAAACATTTTTATAATTAAGCTATAAAAATGCTTTTATTGTAAATAAATAAGTTTCTATACTTACATGTGATGAACAGAAGAGTAGAACTATCATTGAGAGGTTAGAGAAAACAGTCCATCAGGTGAGCTAAGGAGGCAGAAAGCAAGCAGACAGCTCCAATCAGCTGTTTAGCTTGCTCTCTGACCTACTTTTCAGCTAGACTGTTTTCTACAGAGCTGATGCTGTGACATGTGTGATGTGTGTGTGAAAAGTGTTTAATGAAAAAAATTAAAAAAAAAGGAAAACAAAAGTGAAAAAAACAGAAAAAAATTGTGAATGTGTTTCATTGTTTTTTAGTGTTTGTGTTGTAAATTATGTTATTTGTTTACAAGTGAGGTTGTGTATGGTGTATAAGTATTTGGTTATGTGTGTAATGTGTGTATGTGTGTTTAATAAGCACCAGCTCTGTAGAAGTCATCATCCTGATGACTTCTCTTTCTTTTGGCTCGTCGTGCTTCAAGTGTTGAGTGTAGTCATAAGCGTTACTTTGTTTTCCAACTTTTCTGCTGGAGTCGATGAAAGCAACTGCATTACATGATGTACAGGTGATGGATAGCTTGCTACCAAGACCTCGTACATCAACTTCATCAAATTTGATGCATCCGCCACAAGCTTTACAAGCCAGAAACTCCTGTAATCCTGGCAGAAGCAAAGAAATGTCAAAGATTCTATTCTGAATTCCACTCGGTTCTACATAAATTGATTTTAATTTTTGTCTAGACCTAGACACAGGAATTTCTGGCGGTACTGATGTTGAGGTACCTGGTAAAGCTTGCGCAGCAGATCTTGAACTCCATTCCCTGGACGTTGAAGGAACTGTATCAGGCGTAGATGATGCTGAAGTGATTGGTGTTGCTCGTTCTTGTTGTATAGATGTTGATGCTGATGCTGGTGCTGGTGCTGTTGTCGAAACTTCCCATTGCTGTTTTTGATGAAAAATCTTGGGTCTTCTCTTTCTTCTTCCAAATCTTCTTTTTCTGTCAGATGATCCTGAAACTCTATATCTTGAGTCTGGACTCATCTTGATCACAAATCACTCTCACTTACTCTACTTTTTAACCACAAATGCTATCAATATTATAAAATAAATTATTTAATAATATTGAGCAATGCAGAATAAAAGTTGATATGAAAATTCAAAGCAAGTGTTTTTGCGCTCTTGAATTCTCAATCATACGGTAAAACAGGTTACTAGATGAATAGCCTTTTCGAAAGAATATCGCGCGGCCCCGTCGGTAAGCGCCAAATTCAAAATTCGTTTTTTGCATAATTTTATTCATTGACGAATATTTGCGTCTAATTAATTTTTTATAAAGCATAATAAATAATCAAATGCTTTTTTAAAAATAAATTATTAATTTAAATAAACAAAAAAGAGGAAAATGTGGAAATAAGCAATTTGCAAATTTTTAATATTGCATAATTTTGCTCATTTTATTAATATCTTTTAACGGATTTTAATTGCATAATAAATATTTTTATTGTATTTTACATACAAATATTATGCATGAGAAGCATTAAAAGCTCGAAAAATAATCATGTTCAGTAACACAGCACTGACAAATAAAAACGCGAAAATTACGATTTTTTAAAAATAAGCTATTCGCACGCCTTCAGTTTTTGGTCTGTAGCTTTCTACCCAATTTTTTTTGGGCAAAAGGGACTTCAGCATCGTATTCTATAGACAATTTCCTATGAAAAAAGTCAATAAAAAAAAAAATCGATTTTTTGACGACTTTAACTCAGGCATAACCCCTTAAGAGAAGAAGAAGAAGATAGAATAACAGTAACCGAATCGCTGATTAGGCCTGGTTATTATAAAGACATTTTTACACTCGTCGATGAAATAAATATCTTAGAATCTATGAAGGATCATTTGGACGTGGCGGTTGAACGTGGCGGTTATACAACAATAAAAAAACCTGTGCAATGACTATTTGCTCTAAAGTTATTCATGAGGTTTCTCTGCCAGAGAAAATACAAAAAATTCTCGGTTTTGAAAGTGCTGTCGGAGAACAGAAAGCGATTGCTTTTCTTGATGAAGATCAAAGTTTAATAGAGGGTACTGGACCTGCTCGACTTTTCAGTGCACTACCAACAATGTTAATGATCTATAGCGACATCTGTGAACCGTATGTGACAGGTCATGTACGGTCTCGACTTTTACGAGCAATATCTTTGAACACCGATAATTACGAATATAGAAAAACAAGAATTAAAAGTTTTTCTGCACTTATGTATATACCATTATTATTCAACTCGTTTCAGACGGTAGAAATAGATATTAGAGATGATTGTTGGCAACCAATACCATTCGATCACGGAACGCTGACTGTGACACTTCATTTTAAGAAAGTGGAGTAAAAATGGGCCGTTACAAAGATTATTTCGACCATCAAGTTGGTAATAGTTATCATGGAGTATATTTCGTCGAGTCCTTCCTCTCATCAATCGGGGTGCTACAGCTGTGGGAAAAGAAGCTGTGCATACAGGTATAAATATAGTATCCGACGTTGCAACGCGCAATACACCTGTCAAAGATTCATTTCGCAGTCGTGTGAGAGAGTCTGGTGAGATTCCAAAAAGAAAAGCTGAAGAAAAGTGGGATAAACTGATGGAGAGATCCGAATATAAAATGTCACGTTACGGTTATCCTTCTCAGTTGCAAGCGCTCGTTGCACCTATAACAGTCCATAATAAAAGAATCAGAAGACGTGTTGTAGCTGTTCCTACAAAAAAGAAAAGTGTAAGAAAGACCATCAATAAGACGTAGAAGAGGAGGAAGCAGAAAACGACGAGGAAGAACCAGAAGAGCAGGAGGAAGATGGTTACAAGAAGAAGACGGAAAAGTAGGACTACTAGAGATATTTTCGACAGTTAAAACTGGCTTTTTTAAACACTCATTCTTGTGAATGTATGAAGTCAGAACTATTACTATTTGAAATTCTGCAGACTCAAACGACAATAGAGGGTTCACATTGGATTCAATACAAACCAATATCATCTTTGACTGATGATTCATCGATAGAATTTGTGATCCCTGGTAATAGTGATGAATACATTGATTAGGCTCATACCATGCTCAGTCTTCGTGTAAGTTTAAAATCGAATGTGAGTGAAGAAAATGTGGATGCAGATAATAGAGAGGCTTTCAAAAGATTAATAGCACGAGTAGGACCGACCAATAATTTCATGCATTCTCTATTCAATCAAGTTCTACTGTTCTGTGGTGTGACGATACCACTGGAAACATGAATGATACGGAAAATTCCAATGAAAGACTTGGGAAAAGACGGGAATTGTTAGCCCATGATAAACCTATTGATTTGATTGGTCAACTGCATTCAGATGTCTTCAATCAAGAGAGACTTCTAATCAATGGCGTTGAAGTGAGAGTACGTTTAGTGAAAGCTCGAGATAGTTTTTGCCTGATAGATCCTGCCGGTACTTTTACCGTACACATGGAAGAGGCAAATCTTCTTGTTAGACGTGTAAAAATCAGTCCTGGTATATTGTTAGCACACGCTCAATCACTCTCAAAAACAACTGCTAAATATCCTCTAACGAGGGTGGATGTTAAAGCAATAACCATGCACGGTACAATAACCGTACACGGTGAGACTTTAGATAATATTATACTGGGACAACTACCGAAAAGGATCATCATTGGTTTTGTCGATAATAAAGCTTTTAATGGTGACCGAATTCTCAATCCATTCAATTTCGAACATTTTAATCTAAACTTTTTATGCTTGTACGTTGACGGTGTGCAGGTACCTTTAAAACTATTGCAGCCTGATTTTACAACAAGAAATCTATACGTAGATGCATACCACACCCTATTCTCTGGTACAGGTAAACATTTTCTAAACGAGGGTAGTCAAATAACCCGCGATTCCTATCCACATGGCTATTGTCTCTTTGCATTTGATCCAACTCCAGATTTATCGGCGAACGATAGTGGTCATTGGAATCTGATCAAGCATGGTAGCATTCGGTTGAAAGTACGCTTCAGCAAACCGTGAACGGAAACAGTCAACTGCATTCTATACACCGAGTATGAAAACATTTTAGAAATTGATGCATCTCATCAGGTCATAGTCGATTTTAGTAGTTAATATTTTAATATATAGATGTCACTATGTTCTACTACACTATATGTAATGACTTAAGTCATGGTTGTCTCAGAATAGATGTAATACTATATAATTAGTCCTTGCAATGGATAGTCTTCAAATATTGAAAAATTTAACGAAAATTTGCTCCCATACTATCGATGTATTCCCAGCCGATCAAATACCGAGAGTTTGGACGAAACCAGCTGCATTTATCGTCAATACAGATGAGCATACAAAATCGGGTATGCATTGGATCGCTATGTATATCGATAAATCTTGTAACGCGTTTTATTTTGATAGTTTTAGTCTACCACCGTTCATACCTGACCATATCAATCGATTGCGAAAAAATTGTAAACAGCTTCGTTGGAATAACATTCGGCTGCAGAATGATTCCTCGAATGTTTGCAGTCAATATTGTATTATGTTTCTGTGTTATATGAGTAATGGTTTAGATTACAATAAATTTCTCAATAATTTCTCTGACAATTTGCAAAAAAATTATGACATTATCAGACGATATGTACGATGTGCGAAAAGAGCTGATGAGTCCTTCGTAGGGAAAGGCGGCTGCATTGTCAGATGTTTACAAAGCTGTTGCTCTTCTAAAATGTAATTATTGTAACGTGTACAGTGTCGAGTCAAGCGGAGATTTAAATCAGCATTCGGACATTTTGTCGGCCCCATACCCGCCCTTACCTCGAGGCCTGTTCGGGGGCCCCCGCCACTATCATTGTATTTCAAAACTGTACATTCAGAATTCGTGATCAGTCCTACTTTGTCAGTCGTCCAGAGAACAGTCAAGACGCATCTACAAGAATGGCTTCGTATCCACAGCAACAAATGTTATTTTGTGCTTTATACGGGCTGGATAATACATATTCAAAAAAAATTATCGTAGGCATGGAATACGATACTTTAGAGGACGAAGACTACAAACCAGTAGTAAAATTATTAGTAACGACTTCAACGGTAAAAAATTCTCACAAGACAGCTGGATGGAATTCAAGGGTAATTCGTCAGACATCTCAAAATACTTTACTGGAGAAGCTGACTACCAAAAGAACGTAGTAGTTGATGGTTCTGGTTGGAGGCTTAAATTTACAAACGATAACCATGGCAGGATCATCGTAATTAATCAGGATATACTACCTAATCAGCCCAAGACACCAGGAAGATTGCAAGAATCTATCACGTTGGACGAATCAACATTTGAGTGTTTAAAAAATTATATTTATAAATGTATTGATTTACGATTGTGGTGTTTTGCAGTGATTGGTGATAGTGTGAGCGAGGTTGCGAAAAATATTGCAGATTTTATTATAAATAAAAGTAAAGATTATATGACGGAATCTCGTTCACTAAGTTATACGCCGAGAATTGTGAAAAAATACGTTAATTTAATCGATGATAGAGTACTTGCTACATTCAAGGTAAATGTTGATAGCTATTGTAAAAAATATCATCAATACTCTTCAGAACTTGAAAAAATTGAAATTGAAAATTTGTTGTATGAGCTTGCTTCGTTACATATGTACAATTTAATAAATATGCTCAATAGAAGGTTGGAAAATTAATCGTTATTATGTCAAAAAATAAAGTAAAAAGTAATGAAAGATATTTATTTACAAGAAAAATTATTTCTCATTTTTCTGATTTCCCCCTCCATCCCCTTTCCCCCACTAAACACCACTCCCACCTATGGGTCTCCCTCCCCCAAATTACAGGTGTGGCCCCCTTCCCCAATTACACGGTGTGCATACCCCCCTTCCTCCCCCCGGGCTATGGCGCGTCAAAACAAACCTCCTCACCGCTCTGGGTGAGGTGGTGGGGTTTTGTTTTGACACGCCATAGTCCGGGGTATACTACTCGCAAAATTTTTAACAATAAAAATGCGTGTAGGCGAAATACGCGCATAAGCGAAATACCAAAAATAATACGGGTGGAGGCGTGGTTGAAATCTTCACTACTTTAACCAGTTATCTGCTCTCTATGCATAGTCAGCTATACATAAGAAGATCTAGTAGTCTGGAGAGATCATTCTCATCAGCAACTCCTTGAATGAACCTTGATTAACATTTGTTGCATACATCGCAGAAGAAGAAGAAAAGGATAATCATCATAACTTCATTTTTCTAAAACATCTTCCTACTCCTTGATTACATATCACCTATAGATCAGTCTAATCCGACCAATGGTGATGACCTGAAATTTATTTGAACTTGTTTCGGAAAGCAGATATGGTGCCCACATAGCACATTACGATACTGAAATGTTGTGGAAACGTTTCCACAGAAACGTGAAACGTTTCATAAATGGTGTCGAGAAACGATGTAGAAACGTAGCAAGTACGTTAAAATGTCCTTAGTTGTGAATAACACGTTTCAGTAACGTACCTGAAACAGGGTGAGAATCGTTTCTGCATCGTTTCCAGCTATTATTCAATAGTTATATTTGTGGAAACTGTAACGATCTCAGTGCGTCTTTACACCGTCTCAGAAACGTTTGGTTTATGGAAGAGAAACATTTATCAATAATTTCGGAAACGATTATGAATCGTATCTAGATAAATAAAAATTTTCTAATGCAGGCTTGTACAAGTTGCAGCTTCGAATCGGAAACGTTTAAGAAACGATGAAAAATTAATCGTTGAAAGAGCAGAAACGTTGCTGTCTTGTCACAAAAACGTTTCAAAATGATCTTACAAGCTATGTCAATGCGTTTCAAAAACGTTTCTTATACGCTTTTATCATCATAAAAATTTAAATGCTGGCATTTTCACTTCTAAATTTAAAAGGAAAATTAAAAGTATATAAATATATTCAATAAATAAGTTACTTTTATATTCACAAAGAAGTACACAACTTATACATAATGTCACACATACGTGAGCTATGATCGCATATATTAGAAAGAAAAAAATTGTTTTGGAATGGTTGAGCTAATCCACGATGTTCTATTTCTCCACGAAAATTAATTTCTTTCACCGTCTTCAGAAGTACCTTCTTCATCTTCTGGTCGGGGAATATTTTCTTGTTTTTTCTTTTCATTTATTTTTAAATCGTCGATTCTTTTTTTCGCCTGATTTAGCCAATTTTGGCAGGTATCATAAGCATCATCCGATTTGTAAGATGAATCAACAACTTCACCTGAAAAAAATACAAGTAAATTCTGTTATACATGATATCTAATAAATAAAAGAATTTAAAAAGCCTTACTACAAATAATGTCCCATATACGCAAAATTTTAAATGGATATTTTCTTTGTACTTTGCGCTTTGTTCCACAAAAGTTATATAATAAGGCGATTTTATCCGTTAAAATTTTGCGTAAAATTTCTCTTGTGCTATGGTGTTTACTCATCCTTTTACCTCCTATAGTTCTTATGTAATTTCGCTGTAAAAATAGTTTAAAAGTTAAAATTAATTTTATTACAATAAAATACAAGTTTTTCACACTTACCACTTGATTGGCGTAAGCTCTGTATCGGAGATCATCATTAAATCTTACAAACTCTTTAGCAGAATCAATAGGAAAGCGTGCATAAATTTCACTATTATCGTTCCATTGTGAGCTTGTACTCGGCCTAGCCACTAAACACGTTTCATTTTGCAATTTTTCTTCAGCTTGATTACGTAGAACTTCATGTACCATTTCTAATAAAAAGGAATATTAATAATTTAAAAATTTAGAATAAATATAATATTCAAACTATTCATACGTTTTCATAAATGAAAATATATATCTTACCAGCTAAATAAATAAGTCGATCTTTGTCATTAGGAAGATTTTGAATTTCTATTAACGGCAAATTACGTTTTCTAACTGAGTTATTGCATAGGGAACTATTTACTGTACGATTCTTACATGCATCTTTCTGATTAACGTTTTCATCGGCTACGCTTACATTTTCACTGTGCAACTTTAGACTCTTAATGTCAATAGATACTGATTTTGAAGAAACAATTTTTGGTTTTTTGACATCGCCGTTCTTAATATTGGCGCTCAAACCTAAAGGAGAAGCTGTTCGTTTTCTTATTTCTAAAGATTCTTGTTGCAATAGCATAGCTTCTTTAAAAGAGTCTGAAAAAAATGTACAGAAACATGAATATATATCTATGTATATATGAAAAAGTTTTAATGCACCTACCTGTATATCCTAGTATGTCTTCAATATAGTAAGTGATCCAATTTTCTGAAGGTTCTTTCTGATTTAAAATATGTTTCTGAATGGAGATCTCGTAATGAAATGGTGGCCAAGCACATGTTTTGTCATTGAAATTCAGCCAAATTCGTGGAGCAATGGCAGGTGTTGTCTTATCTGCTAATCTCATAATGTAATACGTACTATTGGAGGAAGAGTATGTTATTTTTTCTGAAAAGAGACAGGTATAATTGTTTAATTAAATTATCTTTATAAATCAAGCGAAGACCACGGCGTCTTGAAAAAAACTTTGGCTAAAACTTTGCAGAGTGATTTCATACGATCTAAATATGAATTTTCGTATAGTAATTTCAACTCATATATACCTTACAACCAGAACTAGCTATAGAAATTTTACAATAAATAATTATCTTGATTTTTTGTTAATCAGCGCTATTTAGTGAATATTTGAGATATGGAAAGTATGCCAATTGTCACGACGATCGATTGTCTACTATAGATTGTACAATTCTTGAAATAAGCGGTTTCACGAATAGCTGAGCAGTTTTCATATTTTTAACTTTAGCCTATTGTATTTTAAAAGTTTCGAAATCATTGAAACATGCGTAACAACGATACTCGCTGAAAATGAGCTATGCAATGTAGACTGATCCTAATAGAAGGCCAAATCAAAGAACCTATGAGGAAGACGGCAATGAAGAAACATCTGCATACAGTTCTCAGCAAGATGACAAAACAGACAATTTTAATACTGTCCCTGATCAAGTTTTTAGTAAAAGAGATTTCATATTAAGATTCAATTTAAAAACACTTCAAAAGTATTAAAATGAGAAGTACACGCTGTTATTAAATAATAATTTCAATACACATTTTGAATTTAAACCATTTTCTAACCTCAATGAAACGATATACATTCAATAAAGCAGAAGATATAATTGCAGTAGGATAATTATTTTCGTAGGTATTTTAAATATATTGATACTGTCCTGATGTAAATCCAACATTTGTTTCTAAAATACTCTTTTATTTTTCATATATTCAGTAATACCAAAAATTCAATTGATTTGAAACATTTACATTGCATGATTTTTTTAGAAATACCAATAAATAATTAGTATTATTAATATATTAGACACAATATATTTTCAAACGTTTGTTGTATAAATAGAACATTTCATTTTAGTTGAATGCCTTTAAAGTTTTCCAAAATAGTCATGTGAATTGTATTAAGAAAGTACCTTGAAATTGTTTTAACAGTGTATGCACACTAAAAGACAACAAATCACATTTATTTTTTTGCTACAATTGATATTATATAAATTATTTTGCATTATAAGTTGTGACGTTGTGGTTTTTGTACTCTCTCGGGAGGCCGTCGAAAGCTCCACAACGTGGTCGCACCCTGTTATCGAGCTGCCTGATGAACCGAATTTAAAATTATAAGTTTTTATTGTAATATGGACGCCCGGTTCATCAACCGCTTTGCCGGCTGCTCAGCGGTGCACGGACTTGCTTCTCACGGCCGCGGATTTTGGGAAAAAAGACAGGCGGGGTGGCTCGACAAATAACTACACACTATGTCAGATTAACGGCCTGGCATTTATTAAAAAAAATAATATAAGAAAAATGTTGGAGAGATAGTGTACGGGAAGCACACTCTGGTGGTTTAGTCCAGCCGACACGGGGGAGAACGCGCACCTCAAACAAGATTAGCGTCTACCTGGCTGTTGCTCCGGCTGACTGCTCGTCCTCTCGTTCGGATGAAGCCTCGTGCCCTGTAAATCGCTCGGCGCAGAACTAATCGCGATGCGATCCTCGACAGTTTAAAATACTGGAGGTTATGTGGTGTAAGGCGGAGGGAATTGCTGTCCTGGAGGGCGTCCTGTCTAATCTCCTGCTCACTGGATACTGACTGTACTATCTGTTGCGCGGCCGTCGCGACCGCGGCGTCTCTCTCTGTCTCTTTCTCACGCATGTATTCCCTAACTGTCCTTTTCTGCTCACGCGATATCACGTGATAGCCCCATATAGCACATATTTGTCCTAGCGCCCTCTCAACTATTACATATCCTCACGCGCGAAATTCAAATCCACTAATTCGCTCTGTCTGGCTGTAGTCGCATTTAACTGTACATTTTCCGCCTGACATTTCTCTTACAATGTTTCGCTACAATATCTTTCGCTCGCGTACTACTGTGGACCGAGCCGCAGCCCTCCACTCGTCGCCAATAACGTACGAGGCTCGACGCATGCCTCCACTCTCTACGCTCGCATTATTCGTTCGCTGTCTCTGTCTATATCGCTCTCATTCGCTCTCATTCTCTCTCGGCGCTCGCCAACATGGCGGCGGTCGCTCGCGCGCGTACGCCTCGTGGCTTCGCTCGCCGTGCTGCGCTCTCAGCTGCCGCTGCTATCTCTTCTCTCGCTCGCTCTCGCGCGGCTTCCCTCTCGCGCGAGAATACGAAATTCTTACCTTATTGTAAATTTTCGTACTCTTCTTATTTTCTAAGTAATTTTGTAGGCCTATGATGCCAGCATCCGGCCAGCGCAAGTCTCGTCCACCGTGCGCTACGTATATATCAGCGTAAATATTGCAATTGTGTTATTAGTTAGACAATCCTGTACAACTTCACTTGTATTTTAAAACACTAATATTACTAATGCGAATAAGTAGCAGTAAGTACCACCTTAGCATATAACGCACTCCTTCTTTCCACATCGACTGGTGGATCCGTATTGTGCGCAAAGAATCGACGATGAAACCGAACGTGCGTTGACGGTTATCACGTGATTGACGACAGTGGCTCCTTCTCAATCCCCACTCTTTTACTTGTATACTCTGTTGGAATGAGCTGGTGCGGTGAACTATCGGAATATTCTTTCTTGCAAATTCTGTTATTGAGTTATAATTGAATTATGCAAATAATTATATATAAACATTTACTGAACTCTACCTTCTGTTGATTATTAATATAACTCCTATACAATTGGAATTTACAAAGTCAGGTGAGAGCAATTAAAGAGCAAATACAAGAGTGCAACCATGACAGTTCTAAAAGTTAAAAGTTTTTACCGTTGCAAATAAGTAGGAACTGTCGAAAATTTTTGTCGTATTGCATACCAATATTAACCATTTTTTTTTCGTATGTTTTGTACTTTTTGTTTCGTTTGTTTTCGTACTTTTTGAAAAGGTTCATGTATACGTATCATTATAAAAAACAATGTTTAATAATCTCAAGATGTTGTCATTATCTTTTCATTATTATTATATATGCAATTTAACATTATTTCTATTTTTACACACACACTCATACATACTTCGAAAACTATATAAAAAATGCTGGTCGAAAAGTTCCTCAAGAAAGTAACTGCTTTTCTTTGCCGTTAATTTAGCATTAGTGACATAAACTAGCACTATATTCATTTGACATACGACTGTGCAAGCAATTTTTCATAATTGAAACATGCTAAGTAACATGATGTACAATATATATTGTTTTTAAATTTAAAAAATTATTGTCGTTCTAACCTAAAAATCGCAACTGTGAGATGATTTTTAGGCTCTCGTGATTTTTATCTTTTTCATCCGTATTGAAATGTACTATTTCTGCAGAATAATAACTTTTTGCAGATCTTTTTTCTTCTTTCATGTTAAATGTAAGGCTGTAAGTTATAGGTGTATAGTTACAGAGGGCAGTATTATTCTTTTTTTATAGATGGATTCAAGTGAATGCTTTTCAAAACGCCTAATAAATGGATACAGTAAGCGACACTGGAGGCGCAAAGTAAAGCAAGTAGCTGGGAGGTATGAACGACGTGTACAAAGTAATTTTTTTTCCTTGAACCTGCAAAAAGAAAAGGATTGATTTACTAATTAACATGGATGGTGATCCTCTGTCTGAGAGCTCAGAAAAAAATTTATGGCCCATATTAGCATCTGATAGAATCATTAAAGACGTTTTTGTCATTGGCGTGTATGCTGGAGACACAAAACCTAGTGATCCGAATGAATTTTTAAAAGCGTTCGTTGAAGACGCCATAGAAATCACACAAAACGGGATAATAGTTAACGAAGATAATTATATAATTAATATTTACGCAATATTTTGCGATGCACCAGCAATGGCGTTCGTACTAAATGTTAATTATCATAGTGGGTACCACTGTTGTACTAAATGTACAATAAAAGGTCGTTTAAAGAGAAGTGTTTGTTTTCCTGGTGGAATATCAATATTAAGAACGGATGAAGAATTTCGGAAAAATAGCTATATGGGAGATTATCAACGTGGGGACACCATTTTAAATAAAATACCTAGATTAGGATTGGTTTCGGGTGTGCCTCTTGATGCGATGCATCTAATTTATTTAGGTTGTACTCGTAAACTATTCTATATCTGGATATTCTCTAATGTTATACATAAATTACCACAAGTGAAAATCGATGCTATTTCAAATAGGCTATTATCATTAAAAAATCATGTGCCGTATGAATTTGCTCGTAAACCAATGAGTTTAAAATACGTTAAACGTTTTAAAGCTACCCAATTAAGACAATTACTTTTATACACAGGATTTATTGCTTTAAGAAATAATGTATCATCAGATGTTTATGTAAATTTTTTAACTTTACACGTTGCCATAACTATTTTAAATAATCCTGTGCTATGGAAAAATGAATTACATCTTGCGTACGCGGAGACTCTGTTAATTAAGTTCGTCGAGCATTTTCAAAAACTTTATGGCGCGCAATTTGTATCGTATAATATACACAATCTTCAGCATATAGTTGATGATGTAAGAAAGTTTGGAGAATTGGAAAATTTTTCAGCATTTAGGTTTGAAAACGCAATCAAATTCATAAATCAATTAATAAGAAAGGGCAATAAACCTCTACAACAACTTGCACGCAGATTTGTCGAAATCGAAGCTATAGGAAAAGAAAAACTGCAAAATCTTACGCAAAACCATGTTTTATTGTCACAAAAGCATGATGAAGATCCATTAATGTTTGATTTACCATCTATTTTACAGTACAAATGTGCCCAATTTCAAACTTTTAAAATTAACTACCTTGATTAAAAAAATAGCTGCATACTAATAGATGACAAGTACATTATAAATGCTTTAAATTTTATTCAATATGAAAATGGTGAAATACATGCCATTGGAGAAACATTAAATATTGTACGCAGTTTTTATGATCTACCTTGCTCATCAACAGATTTTAATATAAATATTGTCTGCGGGAGTAAAAAAAAATAGCGTCATGGAATATAAATAAAATTTCATCGAAGTTGTGTAAATTTCCTTACGAAGGAAAGTTTGTAACGATACCAATTTTACATACTGTTTCTGACTAAAAAAAAAACATATCGCCTAAGAGTATGTAGAAGAAAGTGGGGATTGAGAAGTCGCCACTACTAGATTATCCCCAATCACGTGATGAGTATCAGTACACGTTCCGTCTCGTCGCCACTTCGTTCAGGACACAAAGGCTCGATCAGCTATGCGGAAAAGAGGATCAAGCTACAAACTGAGATAGAACTTGCTACTCCTCATTCGCTTTAGCAATGATTCTGTTGTTTTATAAGTGAAAATGTATTTGATGGCAAGAGTATGTAGTATCGGAATTACATATAGTGTTTTAAAGTTCTAGTGAAGTGATACGGAAGCGCATAGCTAATAGAAGATCGGCAGTATATATGTAGATATGTATACGTAGCAGGCGACGGAGGACACTTACGCTAGCCTGGTGCTAATTTATCGGCGTACAAAATTACGTAGACAATAAGAAAAGTGTACAATCTAGAATACAAGTAAAATTATGCGTGAATATAAAAACATAACCAATAATATATAACTGTATATAGAGGACATACGTATAGCGCGACTCGGACGACAGTTTCGCTGATCTGGTGGAAGAGTGTTTACAAACAGTTGCTCTTCAGCGAAAAGGCCCGATTTCTTGGTAACAAAGGAAGATATAAGTATTTTACGGTCGCAACAAAAGTTTTTCTACAATCGACAAAAAAATGTGGCAACCCTGGTTAATCCTCGAATTTGAAAATGCATCGAAAGCAATCGTTCCAGATTTCTGGATGCAGAAAAATGAGAAAAAAATATTTTGGCCTTCATACGAAAATGAACAAGAAAATCTAGAAGCAGTAAAAAAGCGGCATACTCCTGTAATAAACTGGCACAGCTATGTAGTACGACGAATATTCTCGACAGCAGGTAACGCTAATTATTTAATTTATCAAAGCAGTCAATATGTTTCAAAACAGATAATAACAAAAAATAATAACTCAAATTTTTCTTGGCAATTAGATTTTTTAATATTTTATATACTTTTGACACTAGAAAGTTATGACGAAGCAAAACAAAAGCTTACTATTTGTCTTCGTTATTCTTATATTGATGATAAATACTCGAATCAGCGAAATCAGGACGGAAGAAAGGACAAACGAAAAAAATCACTGACCAGAAAGCACTCAGATGACTCCTACAACGACAATAGTATCAAGAAGTATAAAACCAGCAGTCTATCAGTATCTACAGAATTTTCAACTCTGCCTTCATTGCTAAGAAAAGGTTAAATTTTTAATTATTTACTCTTAGCCAAAATATGTTTTATGTAGTTTGTTCAAGAACTATTTTCTTCTCCGTAAACGCACATACATTATATATTATTTTTTATTTTATATACTTATAATTTTATCATTGCAGGTGTACATATATCTTCTACGCCGATTGAGCCACTGAAGTATTCACCTCCTTTAGCAAATGCAAATCTGAATGGAATAACCAAAGATTTGAATGAAGAGGCATTAGACGGGTACGAACAAAGTCATGCCACTTACCACTCAGAAGGTAATATTATAAGAATTATAAAGAAAATTGTTATTTAATAAAAAAGAATTGTTCGTATGGTCGGGATGATTTTTTAGTTGAATGATTTATGTGGTCTTACAGATGAAGCTGATAGGTCACGGGCAAAGAGTCCTTCATTAATACATAATCGAAAATTACGTCGGTTGCCGGTTAAAAAGTAAGATACTGCTAGTACGCAACCATCAGGTACTCCATTCATTTGAAAAAGAGAGAGAGAGAGAGAGGGAGAGAGAGTGAAAGCGAGAGAGGGAGAGAGGTGGGTCACTGTTGAAAATCAAATCAGAGGTCGACAAGGATTTGGCTCCTGGAGAAAAAGTTCAGTCTAATATATATTCATCAGGTAATTAATTTTTTTTCAATCGTCAGAGGATATAAAGAAAGAGAGAGGCTCTTATTAAATATTTTGATAATCATAATAATGTTAATCAATTTTTATTTTAAAAAAGCATTAATAATTTATGGATAAGAATTATGTTACGGAGTAATAGCAGCAAAATCAATTGTATGATGGTTTGGGATGTAGCGAGAGAAAACGAAAAGAAAAACTTAAATAATTTGACATACCACTTCATTAACATATAACAAAAGATTTTTAATTTTCTGTATGCAATTACTATTGTAATAATTGTCCTAATTCGTATTACTTTAAACTTACAGTTATAAGTATTTCAAATAAATTAGAAGATAATTCTGCAAACAATGAACCATTGCTCAATTCAAAAGTTTTTGCCAGCTCAAGTTTACATGATCTACAATCACCAGGTAGCCCATTTTTTGAGAAAAAGTTTTTTAATAAGTTGGACGAGAAAATTCCTGATATTAGAAATATATGTTTAAAGTATTATTCTATTACAGATATATTTCGCAATATCTCTCTAATTAAAAAACCACGAATCAATTTCAACTCAACTGATAACTGGATGTCACGTGTTTATCTGAATAAAGCAGACAATGAAGACATGTTAGCTGTTGCCAACGAAGTTACGACTGAAGCGAAATCAAATGGTAATATGTACAATTAAATTTGACTCAAACAAATAAGATTGAATTGATCATGATGTGTATTCTATTGTATAAAAAGACGTACCCATTCGATATTCAACTTTTATCTATTTTTGACATAAACTGCTAATTGTTGATATATTATATTGTGTACGCAGCCATGGTGCTACGATGGATTTTGTGTTCTAATAGAGGAGGTAACTTTCCAGCCCATAGCACGTAGCACTAATTATTCTAATATCAGTAAAACTAAGAAAGAAATTCAATTATTTATCTTTTAAGATGATACTTTTGTAATACAATTTATAATATACTGTTAGTGCTGAATAACGAATGGCTACATACTAGAGATGGCACTGATTTTATACTTGGAAATAAATGTTTAAAAATTCATATCTAGCTTATATAAGTGCAGTAAAATATATTAATATAATGAAACTAATGGTCATCATAAATAGTTAAATAATTTTATGGAAACAACTTACATCGCATGTCTACAAATTAGCATTACCAAAATAAAGTATAAAGTTGTCTAATAAATTTCTAATACGTATAATGCGAAATAATTTATGTAATATCAATTGTAACAACAAAAGAAATGTAGTTTGTTGCGTTTTAATGTGCATAATCTGCATAAAACAATTTCAAGGTACTTTCAGAATACAATTCACTTGATTATTTTGGAAAAGCTTAAAAGTATTCGACTGATATACAATATTCTATTTATAGAACAAACTTGTCAAAATATATTGTGTATAATATATTAAGGGGTTATGACAGGGTTAAAATTTCAAAAAAATCGATTTTTTTTTATTAACGTTTTTTGTAGGAAATTTACTGTAGAATAAGCTCCCGAAACTCACTTTTCGATACAAAATTTTTTTCAAAAGTTATAGGCATAAAACCAAAAAAAAATCATGATTTTCGATTATCGTATATTTTATACTATAAGTACCATTTCATGTTTTATAAATGGTTTTATTAAAAGAAAGTACATAAGATGCTATGCATATATCAAATATATATATATTTACACTATACACACACACACACGTGTGTGTGTGTATATATATATATATATGCCTTTCACTGTACGACGCATTGGAAAAAATTTTAAATTTGGCGGTTATCGGCCGAGGTAAATGGTATCTATAGCGAATGGCACTCTAACTAGAATCCTGTTTTACCATAGCACTAGCAGGTTGTCAAACTCGCTGTTAAATGATAAACAGTGATTGTTTAACTAAATAATATTCAGTTCAATTTTTCAGTAAAGATTTTAGTTTTAAACTAATAATTTTAACTGAAAATTGCACAAGTATTTTATTTAGTTTAAAATCTAGGTTATTATTGTGTTATTGTGAGTGTATTATTGTGTTGTGAAATATCAAGATTATAAAAAACAATAATATGACTGGCTCAAGAAACAGAAAGCCAGGCTCATCTGCACAAGGAAAGCGTAGGTTTGGAAGAAAGAAGAAGAGGCAAAGGAGGTTCTACAGAAGTGAACCATTGTCAACGACCATCCCATCTTCAAGAAATGAAGCACCATCGGAAGCACATCCTTCATCGTCTACTGCACCTGGACCACCAGAGAGAGAAATGCCACTTCCATCGACATCCAGTGCAAGATCTCCAACAAGAACAACTACGCAACCATCAACATCAGGTACAGCAGCTACGCAGTTTGCACAGCCAGAAATTCCAGTATCCAGATCAAGACAGAAATTAACATCAGAGTATGTAGAAGCTGGTTCTATACAATATAGAATTTTTGACATTTCTATACTTTTGCCCGGATTACAAGAATTTCTGGCTTGCAAAAAATGTGGCGGAGATATCACTTTTAATGAAGTTGATATCAGAGGCCTGGGTAGCAAACTATCTATGACTTGTAATAATTGCTGTAAAGCTGAATCCATTGACTCGTGTAGGCAAATTGGTCCAAAGCGTAATGCCTTTGAAATCAATAAGCGAGTAGTTTTAGCAATGAGAGCTCTGGGCCATGGACACACTGGTTTAAAAACCTTTTGTGGAATCATGGATTTTTTACCACCAGTTGCTCATAGTCATTTTGGAACTATCAATCATGAGTTAAAAATTTCGAGTCAAAGAGTAGCTACCGAGTCAATGAAAGCAGCTATGCAAGAAAAATGTAATACAGATGAGACTCAGGAGAATTGTTGTGATATGGTTTCCGGTGATGGATCTTGGAGGAAACGAGGATTTTCTTCCCTTCAAGGAGTATCAACGTTGATCCGGAACGACAATGGCAAAGTGATCGATGTGGCACCGAAACAATCATTTTGTAAGGCTTGTGAATCACATCAAGAGGAGGACACTGAAGAATACAGAGAGTGGTTTGAAGCACATCAAGACCAGTGCTCCGCCAATCATCAGGGAAGTTCTGGAAAAATGGAAGTAGACGGTATTGTGGAAATGTTCAAAAGATCAGAGGCATTACACGGTATCAAATACAAGAGCTACATAGGAGATGGCGACTCAAAAGTATACAAGTCCCGCAGGTTTTCTCAGGAACGGATGAACCAATTGAGCTCAAATTTTAGAGAAACCTTCGGGATAGGTTTCCTCACAAACTGAGCGGAGCAGAATTGGAAAAGATAAGTTCAAAGTGAATGTTACGTATGTTTACATATGTAACATTCACTATAATTACTAATATTGTCAATGTATGTATAATTAATTATATTGATTTTGTGTTTTTCAGAAATCCCTTCCGCTCAGTTTGTGACCAGACTTATAAGGAAGATTTTCCAGTCTGGTTCATCAGGATTGAAGGTACGGTTCCTTCAGAAACCTGCGGCAAGTAAAGAAAATTGATGAAAATCAGGACTTTTGGTAAGTAAATACCTTTAATTGTTTTTAAATGTTATACTCACTTTATGCATATTTTTTATGCATAAAAGTGATGTATAATACTTATATTTTAAATGAAAAATGTAGTTTTTAGAGCACCTACATATATTAATTTTTTACAGCCCTAATCATTTTTCTTTTTTTTTCAGGTTTTAACCCTGTCATAACCCCTTAATAATACAAGCTTTTTATTAGTATTTCTATAAAAAACCTGCAATGTAAATGTTTTAAATCAATTTTCTTCAAAAATATCTCTAAATAATTCAAAAGGGTTTATAGGTGACTATCTTTTCTATAATATTGTTTTTTCATTTTTAAAGAGTCTATTTACATTTCTTATCTATAGAATGAAACACTATTTTGATGTATAAATATTAGTATAATAATTATTGCTATATACATTTACTAAAGATATTTAATCATTAACAGAATCTATGGAGATAAAGCAAGAAGAATCACAATTTGGTTCGTTGACTACTCTAGAACAAAATGCTCAGGAATTCATTTTTTCTGATGAATCAAAAGATATGTTTGATGATTCTGAGAGAAATTCTAACATTTTATCACTACGTACAGAATAAAATTGCACCATGTCATTGCTGTGAGTATTACATCGCATACGGTATTCATATACTAAAAAGTATAAAAATGTATGTACGTACCTCATTAATTACAGGTTATTGCAAAACACAGTCAGTTATGATAAATAAAATAAATGGATTAGTAGAACGGCAAAAAGCTTTAGAAGTAAAGTTTGATAACATTTTCAATTTAACTAATTTTGTTGAAAAAAATATACAAGCATTTAAAATGCTATGGGAAATTATTTGTAGTAAGGCTTTTTAAATGCTTTTATTTATTAGATATCATGTGTAACGGAATTTAATTTTATACAAACGCACTTACTTGCATTTTTTCAGGTGAAGTTGTTGATTCATCTTACAAATTGGATGATGCTTATGATACCTGCAAAAATTGGCTAAAACAGGCGAAAAAAAGAATCGATGATTTAAAAATAAATGAAAAGAAAAAACAAGAAAATATTCCCCAACCAGAAGATGAAGAAGGTACTTCTGAAGACGGTGAAATAAATTAATTTTCGTGAAGAAATAGAACATCGTGGATTAGCTCAACCATTCCAAAATAATTTTTTTCTTTCTAATATATGCGATCATAGCTCACGTATGTGTGACATTATGTATAAGTTGTGTACTTCTTTGTGAATATAAAAGTAACTTATTTATTGAATATATTTATATACTTTTAATTTTCCTTTTAAATTTAGAAGTGAAAATGCCAGCATTTAAATTTTTATGATGATAGAAGCGTATAAGAAACGTTTTTGAAACGCATTGACATAGCTTGTAAGATCATTTTGAAACGTTTTTGTGATAAGACAGCAATGTTTCTGCTCTTTCAACGATTAATTTTTCATCGTTTCTTAAACGTTTCCGATTCAAAGCTGTAACTTGTACAAGCCTGCATTAGAAAATTTTTATTTATCTAGATACGATTCATAATCGTTTCCGAAATTATCTATAAATGTTTCTCTTCCATAAACCAAACGTTTCTGAGACGGTGTAAAGACGCACTCAGATCGTTACAGTTTCCACAAATATAACTCTTGAATAATAGCTGGAAACGATGCAGAAACGCTCCTCACCCTGTTTCAGGTACGTTACTGAAACGTGTTCTTCACAACTAAGAAGGACATTTTAACGTACTTGCTACGTTTCTACATCGTTTCTCGACACCATTTATGAAACGTTTCACGTTTCTGTGGAAACGTTTTCACAACATTTCAGTATCATAATGTGCTATGTGGGTTGGAGATAGTGCTACAAAGCAGTTCGTATATACGTCGTCAAGCATCATTTGTTTAACTATTTGTTTAGGAGCTTACATAATAAATTATATTCTAGAACGACAAATGATCGGAATGGTATTCATAATTATTGGGAGACATCTA
This sequence comes from Philotrypesis tridentata, assembly GCA_018906965.1. NCBI lineage: Eukaryota > Metazoa > Arthropoda > Insecta > Hymenoptera > Pteromalidae > Philotrypesis > Philotrypesis tridentata. The sequence continues at coordinate 44,368 of JACCIB010000432.1, read as the reverse complement.
TGGCCCAAATGAAACTCTTGATTCTAGCCAAGATTGCTCACTAAACAAATATAATATTGTATATGTGTACTGTATAGTATTAATATTTATTTAAAATAATTTTATTTATATAATATATCGTACATAAGTATAATAGAAAATTGTCACACGTTAGGGTTTTGGGTTGTTCAAAAATATATGAAAACTTAAAATTTTTAATAACAAATTTTGTAAAACATCATTAATTATTTAAATAAAATGTTTTTTAAAATAATTCTTATGATTAAATAAAATTATGTACTCATACTTATCATATTTCAAAATCACAAAAGCTTGGGGTGTGTTGTGGCATGGTTTTGTGGGTTTGAAAAATATATAAAAAATTATAATTTTTATAAATTAATAATTTAATTAGTAATACATTTTGTAAAGTATTGATAATTATTTAAATGACATTTTTTTAAAATAATTCTAATGATCATTTAAAATTATTTACTCATACAATATATCATATTTCAAAATGACAGAAGCTTGGAGTGTGTTGTGGCATGGTTTTGGGGACTTAAAAAGTATATAAAAAATTATAATTTTTATAAACTAACAATTTAATTAGTAATAAATTTTATAAAGCACTGTTAATTATATTACATAACATTTTTTAAAAATAATTTTTACAATTATTTTTTCCGTGCCATTTCCGTTTCCGTTTCCGTGCCGTTTCCGTTTTCGTTTCCGTTTCCGTGCCATTTCCATTCCGTGCTGCGGGAACTTTGCAGATAAGTGGTTATGCGCTCACTCTTTTTCAGGGATCGTAACTAATGCAATTTGGGCGGGACATATTCTTTAAGTTTAACTCATGCCCTTTCTAATCGTGAAATTAAAATTTTCGAAAATTGTTATTAACAATCAGAAAAAACGGTTTAAAGGAAAAAAGCATGGTTTTTCCACAATTTTTCTATAATTCGAGATTTCAAGATCGTTTTCATTTGCAATGTATCTGGTACTCCTCAAACTAATGGAATAAATGTTCAAACCTAAAAGATACGTGATTTGGGGGTTGATGTTGAACCTCGATGTGGTCAACCTAGCGCATATTATAATTGAAATTTTTACGAATTTTTTATTCAGAAACCACGCATTTTAAGAAAAAATTTATAAGAGTAATAAGTTCTTAGAATCGGCGCAGGAATACGTAGGAATTTTATCAGAGCGATTCCAGTAATTTTTTTCGTTTTGCAAATTGATAATTTTTGAAAAATTTAAAAACATTAAAAAAATGTTTAAAAATTTTAAAAAATCGACGAATATATCGGTATAGGTAGTTAGATATATATTATACAGCTTTAATGTACTCTACACGGTGTATCTCGCACAAAAATAAAAAAAACGAGTCCACTTAAGTGGTTCTGCGGTGACATTTTTACGAGAGACGCAGTTAAGTGATTATGCAATCGGCTGGCATTTAAAATATTTGTGCATTTCGGAAATTCTACTATTGTACAATGAGAAAGGGTACTAAGAGCACCTCGAATTCGACATAAAAAAATTTTTCACAAAATGTCACTTAAGTGGTTCTTCCTGCAAGCGACAGATATATTTTGTAAATAAAGGCGGTAAAAAATTGTCAAGTAATTAAGAATACGACATACATTAATAATTTGTATGGCAATTGCGTGATAAAAGTTCCATAAAAGTATAAAAACTAAAAGTAAGGCTATTAAGACTCCTTTCTACTATTAAACTGCATAATAATAATTGATAAAAATAGTAAGTAGTAATCTACCACACAATCAATACTACTTAAATTAAAACGTTTAAGCGATATCTCTTAAAAGATCTACATTTCGATCGTTTAATTGGAAGTATTTTTAATGATAAATACAGTAATGTGTAAATATTTTACGCTTCCCTCCACAAGCTTAATTTTAATCAATCAATTACACAATAGTAAGGGAAAAATAACACCTTAATGCTTAAATGCGTAAACGCCTGTATCACAAAGAGCCTATAGCAGAATCGTTTAATGAAATGTACTTTGAATGATTAACACAATACGCTAGTGTACAACGTACACGGACCCGATCCCCTATTAAAATTTTCTATTTAAAACATTTTTCAATTAAATAAAGTTATATGCATGGACTTAACATGCATACGGTCATGTGTATAACAATATTTTATCATTTATTAGTTTAATTATAGTTTTTATTCGAGTTACAAGTTGGCTTGCCGCTTGACCGTATATAATATATGGGACACGACGCCAAATTGCAACGTTCATATCTACTAATTAAACACTAAATTTCTAAAAATAAATGCTCGTATGAGATTCTGCGATTAAGAAACTATGTAAAATGCAAAAACCCGGTTGCGATTCGTTAATTTTAATTCCAAAAACATCGTTGCAAGATTGAAGAAAAACATAGCGCGCACGCGAGAATCGAGTCGACAGCCACGGCTAAGTTTACCCCGGAGTCGAGATTATATGTTTCACTTTATATATAAACTTGTCAAATATGTACGAAATAGATATTTCACATGCCGAATATTATTTTCTGAGGCACTTTTACCATATAAATTTGTAACGTACATGATCATCAGCTTTCGACTCATGTACAGCTTTTAGGATGAATCATTAATTAACATTGTTAAAACAATAATAGAAGTGTTAGTGTCTCACGTCTAGCATATTTGCATGCGAGTTATTTTGTTCACTAGAGCTTGTCACAAGCAACAAATCATGATTTCTTGTTAATTGAGCATCGATAAACATTCGTATGTTATTAGTTTGGCGAAAATTAATTGTTTAAAGCGATAAATCATGTAAATTAAGATTTCACGTGCTTTAGTATATCTATAGCGATGCTTGCGCTGGGGTGACTGGTGGGGGTATCTCGCTGCTTCAGCGTTGGAGCAGTTCCGCTCACCTGTATGAAAGAGCGCGTCATTCCGGGAAGAGCATTCATTCTTCCTCTGAAGCTGGAGCTAGAAGGAGCAATAAGTCTCCTAGCTAGCAGAAGCATACAGTAGAGAAGCGCTGGCGCTCCGGAGAGCCCTAAATGCGGAGCATTGAGTCTCCCATAGGGTATCCGACTAAACGCGGAAATAACAGTAAAGTCCTCTGTCGTATATGAGGCGATAATTACATTTTAATAGAAAACAAACTCAAATGAAAAATTAAAATTTTTCCTAAGTCCCTTCAAACAGCGAGATGCAAAAGTTCTGCATTAAGTCAGACTAAGCGCTTGCAATTCCTTTTATATACGCTGGACTGCCCTTGGAGCCAGTACGTGGTCTAAGAGGGAAAAAGCGATTTTTAAAATAATAATAATAAATAAAATAACCATATTTTAGTGAGTCGCAAACACATAGTCGTCTTAGGGAATAAAGAAGCATCGTGCAGTGCGTTACGATTATTTATATTTGTGTTGCTGGATATATACAAGGCATTACGTCCTTGTATATAGAAGTAACTATTAATAATCATTCAACTTCAATTTATGCGAAAAATACTTTATTTATTCGTCCGGTATCACGGACCACATAAAATCAAGGTGTAATTTTTATCAAAATCTCTCGCCTCTTTTCATTCTCCGTTGCGCGAAGGCGAGGGGCGTTTCAAGTGTTTCGGCTTTTTGATCGGCAGGCTTTATTTAAAATTTTAAATCGATTAATTACATAGTTCAAGGGTAAAAAATAATACCTAAATGATAAAATCCTACTACCCTTCGGATCTCTACGTCAGGCGTTTAAAAACACAGATTTAAAAAAAAATCTCGTACACAAATTTTCCAAAACTGTCTCTCAAAAGGCTTACAGATGTAACGTTTAAACAGTAATGTTTAAATTAATCATAGTTTTACAGATCTAACGTACCTTGAATGATAAATACAAGAATCAACAAATTTTTTAAGCTTTTTGCTGAGCTGGCTTTATTTGAATAGATCAATTACAGAGTATTCAGGAAGAGCACTAAAATTTAAATGCTTTTACCAATCCTGTTGCAAATGAATGCGTGCAAATTTAGGTGGAAAATCCACCTTGATTTTCCAGGTGGATTTCAGGTGGATTGCATATGGATTGTCCTGGATTCCAGATGGAATTCATAGCTGAATATCCATGCTGATCATTTAAAACTATATGGATTTGTGAGATATCTAGTTGGATTCTTAAAGCACTGTAACGGTCCGATTACTGTTCTCAGAATATTCGGTTGTGTACAACCATGGTTGTAATACCACGTTTATTATAAAGTCTCGTTGTCAAAGTATTAATATATTGTAATCTAAGTGAGCGTCCGGAGAGACGATAACGTGCGTATATACATGCAACCGTTATAACACCGTCCTCCAGACGCTGAGTACCCATCCCGACATATCAGCTCGTACTCACTACGTGTATTTGGGAGAATGAGGAATACTGTTAACATTACTTGGCTTCTAGGCAATGACAGTCGAGATTAATACTAAATAACACAGAAAGAGAAGAAAAAAGTTTCAGTAACTATAGGCTAAAGAATTTCAATTAAGAACACAAATTTCAGGTGAATTAATAATGTATTTAATTGAAAAAAATAAGGGGGTAGTTCCCATCTCTCTTTCTATAACATTTTCGGTCGGTGGTCATTACAGTCGAAGGATCGAAAAATAATAAAAGAAATTATGGCGTCAATGCTTAATAATAAAAAAAAATTTTCCAGCAGAATTATGTACGGATGTTGAAATAACGGAGAGTAAAGAAGAGGAAAAAGGAAGGCCTTTAATCTAGGGCAACCTAATAGATAAGTACAATGGGAGGAAGAGCCAAAAAGATGACAGAAGACAGGAAATAAGGAATATGTATATGATACCCTCCGCTACCGTCTTTTGTGCTCATGTTCTTCGCAGGGAAAGTATTACGATTACCACCCAAACTAGTTTTGTTTTTCGAACCTTTCGGTCGACCTCGCTTGGCCTTACTTTTGCCTACTCTCGCGGTTCGCGTCGGTACTGAATTGTCTGGCAGGTCATCGCAATGATTCTTCTTTAGTATCTTCTTCTTCCTTCCCGGGCGTGGCTTGGACGTCTTCTGAATCCACTGTCGTTCTCTCATGGTATTCCTTGAGGTCTCCTACGTCTATAGGACCCAATACTTTGCCATCTAAGCCAGTTAATTCATAAACATTCGGACTCACTATACAACTGATTTTGTAGGGGCCTGCTTATAGTGGAGCAAGTTTAGTTGCGACGTCTTCGGCTGCAGATATATACAGTATCCGATTCTTCTTTAAAACGAAGTTGTCGACGCAGTATCGCACGTCTCAGTAGTATGCATTAAAATACTTTGCTCGCCGTTTTTGAGCCTTTTTAGCGTGATCGTTCGCTAATTTTCGAAACCCTTCTAAATCTTCCATTCTTTTCTTTCAATCGTCGACGGCTTGTTTTCCTTTCTCAGATGCGGCCGCGATTTCTTCTGGACGAAGTAACGTTTGAGATGACTCAGGCTGTGTGTCGAAGTTTACCATGGCCGGCGAAGTATTCAGAGATTCTTGAATGCCGCGTTCATACTGAAGGTAAACTCAGCGATGTGTTTATCCCAGTTTTTGTAATGTCTTTCTTTGTCAACTTTCGGAGTCCCGAATCGCAAGAATATTTGCTTGTTCAGATGTTTAATAATGTTCTGAGCGTACGCTTTTCTTGTGGAGATGCATTCGACCCATCTCGTTATATATCTTGAAATACAAGCAGATATTCGAATCCGTGAGTGGATCTCAGTAGGGGACCCATTACGTCTCCTGCCACTGTTTCCCACGATCTAGATAAGTTACGAAGACCCATGTGACCAATTGGTTTGCGTTGTTCAGGTTTACATTGCTGGCAAATGGAGCAAGTTTGAACGTAGTTCTTCACGTCTTTTGTCATCGATGGCCAATAGTACGACAGTGCTACGCGCTGTTGAGTTTTCTTACCACCAAAGCTGCCTGCGGTTGATTTGTTATAACATTCGGAGAGAGCTTGTTTATGTTTCTCCTCGAGAAGGACTAACTTCCATGCATTTTCATCCTCCATGACCTCATCGACGTAACGGTCCGGTCGATACATATACAACTTGTTGACGACGATTTTCCAGCCTGGATTTTCGAGTGGCTTGTCCGTCACTTCTTGACATCGGTTGAGATACCATTCATTAGTTCTTCCGTCCTCTGGACTGAAGCCCGCTAGGGTCAAACGCGTTTCCTCTACTTCATTATCTTCTTCGTGTATTCGTGACAATGCGTCAGGGACGAGGTGTGACGTTCCCGCACGGTGTTCGATGGTACAATCGTACTCTTGTAGTTCAAGTGTCTACCTTGCTAATCTACCCGTAGTATTTATGTTGACGCGTCTCTCCCCTCCGAGACCCCCTCGCGCCACCGAGAGGCCACTCGAGAAAGATCCCCTCTACACTGCTCGGGCCCCCAGTGACGCCCACGCCAGTACCGTCAAGACCACCGGAGTAGTAACTACAGAGAGCTACTATACTCAGAGTGTTTTTGGTGATAATAAATAGATCTCATTTGAACCGCAGTGTACTTTATTCAACCCTGAATCCAACACGTAGGGTTGCGCAGGTTGCTGAGTCAGTTGAGGCTACTGTGATCGGTAATAACCAGAAAATGATATCCTTCTATGTACGGCAGGAATTTACGAATTGCCCATAGTATGACTAGGCATTCCCGTTCAGTGACCGACTAGTTTCTTTCAGCTGACATCATCCTACGGCTGGCGAACTGTATGGCTCGTTCTTTGTCATCGACGGTTTGAGTTATTACGCTCCCAAGGCTAGTGCCGGAGGCGTCCCACTCAATGCAGAAGGTTTTCGAAAAATCAGGTCGGTGCAAAACAGGCGCAGATGTGATCAGGATCTTTATCTGTTACATAATATGTCCATAGACTTCGTGCCGATGCAAGTCTGAGTGGCTCCAGGTCGAAATCTGGAACTTTTCAATTTTTACTTGCAGCTACCAACGTTGATCTTCTAATATTCTATTGATTTTTATTTTATTTTATTATATTTTTTATTTTATTTTATTATTATTATATTAACAATATATCGTACATGAGTCTGGTTTCTCTGTAAAAGTTGACCCAAGTCCTCCTCTTGGATCGCTGGACTCAAGCCCATCTCAAGGGTCCACTGGATACCAGTTGTGACAGTCTGTTTTATAATTCCTTGTCTGACAGACGTGGTGGGGCGTCTGAGAGCGTTTTCGACATTTCTGATGAAATCTTCTAAATCTTCTTTTGTGTTCCAAACAATTTCGCCTTCCACAATTTAGATGGATCCCCCCTTCACAGATACTTCTATCCTTCTAATTGGGGTTGTGCGCTCTTATGTATTTTGTCAGTTAGATGTCGTCCGATAATTTGGGAATAGAGGCTGTATTTGTCTAAGCTCCCTTGTTTATCGGCGGCGTGTGTTCATTATTGTTATTTAACATAGTCCTAGTTGTGAAGTTAATTGGTTAAGAATACCTGGAATAGCTACTCACCGGTGGTGACTAATGTTGAAACAGCATCGACTGGGCCCTCTGTGATAATGGCGGCTGTTCGCATGAATTTGGCAATTACCTAGCATCTAGTATAAAGTATTTCTTTGAGTATGTATTGTTAAAAGTTACATGTCGATTATTCGGGTTTCCTGGAACTACAAGTTTCAATGTCCTCCGTATATTCTCCCATTAAACAGTTATGGGGTCATAATCTTCGACAATACCGTTGTCTACCAGGCCGTTTTCGGACATCGCGAGTGATATTTCTCGTTCAGTAAATTTATTTATAACAGCTACCAACAGATTGCAAATTATGAGGCTGCTCGATAATAATTCGGAGAGTCACATGTCTACGATTGTGCATGTTTTTCAATTTGTTTATTTAGAATAAATTAATATTTCTCACCACCTTTCTCATACTTTTCCCTCTAAACAGTGTGAGTTTTTACGCCTGAGCAAGGTATTGGTTGTATAGTTTATCGCGGAATTGATGCATTTTATTTCTCAAACTCCAACTGCTTCTCCATCACCTTTACAGCATTGACATAAGATAAATCAGAACTAGGCAATCGCCATCTCCTAAGATTCGTTTTTTTAGTTCACACATTACGTTAAAAGTATTAACTTTTGTCGTTTTTTCGAGGTTCGCTAGAAATATTAACTAACTTTCTATTATATAATTTACTTTATCAAAAATCCAACAACTTCAAAAATATTTAATTTTAAAGAATAATGGCGTGATCTTTCACAACGGCATTGGCGGTGGCGATGGCCAAATTATTTTATAAAAAAAATAGATATATGCGATGCAGCATCTTGCAGAATACGTCAATTTATGATAATGGTTTCAATGATCTAAATTTTCCAGTTTGAACTATTCATTCACAATTATGAAATTAACGCGACACGTCAAGTGAATGACTTCATAACCTTCCAAAATTAAAATTTAAGATACCCCATATTTTGTAAGAATCTTAATTATCGTGGAGATCTCTTGCTAAAATTAAACTTTAGAGCAAGTTTGTTTCAGAAACGTGTTCAAGAAAGTATTCAAGAGAGCCTTGAAGCATTTAAGTACAATTCATGAAATCATTCAGAAAGATTTATGTAATCTTCCAGGGAGCTTGGAATATCCCAAAAACATTTAACCTAGAAAGGTTCCACAGAGATTACTAAAACCAACAGATAAAATTATTACAAGATTCGACACGGAAATAGAAACTACACGGAAACGGAAACGACACGGAAACGGAAAGTGCACGAAAACGGGAATGGCACGGAAACGGGAATGGCACGGTTACGGAAACTGCACGGAAATGACACGGAAACAGCACCGTCACGGCCAAGGAAACGGAAACGGCACGAAAAAGACACGGACTATAAAACGGCATAAAAACGGCTACGGAATAGGCATGGCCAGATAAAAGATAACGAAATTTCTAAGAATTCATACGGATTGTAAGTCCGTTTTTTACGGACTGTGTCCGAATAGACACTTTCATTCTTTAAATAAAATATTCTATAAAATAATTCTTATGATTATCAAAAATTATTTACTCATACAATAAATCATATTTCAAAATCACAGAAGCTTGGGGTGTGTTGTGGCATGGTTTTGGGGACTTGAAAATTATATAAAAAATTTGTAACGGGGAATGTCCACGTTAAATGTAGAGTTTTCTACTTTTATGCTCCCCGGGGTTTGAATAAAGAAGATAGGAAAATTATTATAGAAATCAAGCAGAACAAACAGAGTATCTAGTAAAATGGTACTGCGTATATTATTACTTCAAATAAACCATTGATTCTACAATAAGTATACTTATACACTTGTGATTCTTCGGCACACGAAACGAGAGCGACGGATGCTACGCCTTGGTGAGAGAGACAGAGAAGTACTTACAAAGTATCGCCAATGCTTCACGTGCAGCTTCGCAACAATTCAGCAGTCTTGCGATATAAGAGTTCTCTTCTTTGGAAATACGACTCGAAACACCATCGGTAAGCATCAGCACCAGTTGTACTGCAAAAATACCTAACAACTCGAAATTGTCCCTGTAGACGATGTCCAGGTGTCGGGGTGACCCTAGGTCATACACATGACACTATGCATGTTAAATCCATGCATATATCTTTATTTAATCGAAAACTATTTAAATCGAAATTTTATGTTAGGAGATAGGGTCCATGTACGTTGCAAAATGATGATAAAAAAATAATATTATTTTAAACATAGGATTGCAGATAATAGTTTCGTTGTACCATACAATCCATATTTATTATTATTATTAGAATGTCATATTAATGCAGAGATATGTAGTACAATAAAAGCAATTAAATATTTATTTAAATATCTTCACAAAGGACTGGATCAGTATCAGTATCAGTAAGTCCCTGGAGGTGATGCCAGAGGCCCCTGCTCGGGAATGTCCCGGATCTGGCACTCAGGACTAGTCCATTATTAGTAACGGTGAAAAAATATCGGTTTAAACGAAAGTTTCGAAATGCAGTCCATCTCGAGATCATCCATGACTAAATCAGCGAATAATCCCGAGATCGGAGGGCCCATTGGAGTACCAAGAAGTTGTTTGTAAAATTTATTGTTAAATTGAAAAAACGTGTTCTCCATAAGTAACTCACATGCTGCTAATATCTCATCGAGTGGAATGTCAGAACCTCTAGCAATTCGCGTGTATCTCTTTTCGATACTACTTTTTACTAATGCTTTGTCAATATTTGTGTATAGCGATTTTACGTCAAGACTTACAATACAGTGGTCCACTGGAACATTCACATGTTTTATTTTTTCGATTAATTCATAACTATATTCTTTGAGAAGTAGAATGTATTTCGTAAATCCTAAAAAACGTGAAAGCTTCTTTTTAAGATTATTATTATTAAATGTAGGTAGTACAAAATCACTTATGGACTTACGTGGAATAGTTTATGAAAAATATCAAGAAGCTTGTTTAACAACAGATATTATTAGTAATGATAAAGAATGGGATAAACGTCGGGAAGAAGCAGCATTTTTCAAATTTCCAAAATCTATGTATGATTATTTGCGTATATATTAATATTTCAAAAACCACTTAATGCATTAGAACTATACAACAAGTACCCCCACTAGGGGTTGTCACTTTGACGTGTGCCCTCGGGGCCAGTGTGGGGGCTCGTCTGGCGGGTCCAAGCGGCCGGCCCGGCCTCGGTGTCGGGAGTGTGGTGTCCCGAACCGGGTCGGGGGGTGGGGGGGGGGGGCGATGCACCCGGGGCCGGGAGCATCGGCCGACCGCCCCCCGGGCTGGGGGTAGGGTTCACCCAGGCATGGCGGCGAAACCGGACTGATGCGGGGTACCGCCTCTCGGGTTCGGGAGTAGCTTCCCTGGTCTGGGATCCCCGTAAAAAGGGCTCTTCCGGCCGGGCCTCTCCATGGGACTGGGAACGGGTCTTGGGGTTCTCGAGAACGGCCATGCGGGTCCGTCAGAGGCTAAGAACAACCCCCCAATGCGTTCGGGAGGAGGCGCAATGGGTATTTTTATCCAACCCCTAATCCCAAGGTGTGGCTGTCGTGCCGAGGGGACTGGTTGGCCACCGGGGTCCAGGTGGTCGCGAACGACGCCCAGGGGCTGCTGGGTGAAGCTCCTGCGTGTGCACTAAGCCCCCCCCCCCCCGACAGAGGGTGGCTCGGGGTAAAGGCCGGCCCTCCCCTACCAAGCGAATTGCGGCAGTGCTTGGTAGGGCACACTATACAGCACAAGAACACGGACACACACTACAAGACACTACACTGTAGGATCACTTGGATTCCCCGAAGCCGCGACCTCTTTCTGTGCCACTCCAGTAGGAGGCCTCTCTTCCTTTCCGGAGGGTACAGCGGAAAAAAAAAGAAAATTGAAGAATAACACAAAAATATATACAAAAAATATAGTATATACTGAATTATTTTTAAATTAAAAATAAAAACCTGTCAAAAAAATCCATTTCTTAACTAAATTATTCGAATAAAGCTAATTATACATATATAATCATCACTTTTCATATTGAAAATTTACTGATTAGTAGTTAGTTTATATTAGTATGATATGTTTGACATTATATATAATTCGCTGATTTATGGAAAATTTACTGATTTGTAGTAGTTTACATTAATGTGATATGTTTGTCATTATATATATTTTCGCTGCATAATAATTCCTTTAAAATCTAAAATTAACATAATTCTCTATAAGTATGAAAATAAACTATTATGTAAATAAAATATATTATTATAGTTATAAAATAAATAATAAGTAAATAGAGTAATAAATGATTCATATTTATAATTTTAAATTCATAATATAAGTCATTGACTGAATTATCACCATAACCTAATTCATATGATAATACGTTGGCTCGCTAGTCGACACATCATATTTAACAATATTATTCATTAGTTGAGATATCGCCATTTCATACTTCATAATATAAATCATTAGCGGAGTTAATACTATATATCGCTGTATCGCTATTTTACAATATAATTTATTGGCTTACTTATCACAGATTCCTAAATATAAGAATTTAAAATAAAAAAAAAAGTATATATAGGGTTATATGTATATACGCACAAATGACAGTCTCAACCCTATTAAACGCAGAGAGCAATATAAAATATAAATAAAATATAAAATTGAAATATAAAATATTGTATAGTGTACGTTTATGGATTAGTATATATGTAATTTATTTATATAAATGTATTCTACTGTCAAATAAACATTCTGCAAAAAATGATACAGACTTGTGTATTCATAATTTGAGATATCAGCCCTTTTCATACAATTCTAAACTTTTCATGCACAATCTCCAAATATAATTTTTTAACTGTGACATTACACCGCAGGAACATTTTGCCACAGGTGACAGTTCGCCACAGTGACATTTTACCACAGATAACAAAATCATATACTTTTTAAATACCTGAAAACTCGAAACTTCCCCTCTATACGATGTCCAGGTGTCGGGGCGACCTTCAGGTCGACGAAATACCATCGGCAAGCATTAGCACCAACTATACCCAAAAAATACCAGAAAACTCAAAATTATCCCTGTAGACGATGTCCAAGTGTCAGGATGACCCCAAAGTCGACGAAACACTATCGGTAAGCATCAGCACCAACTATACCCAAAAAATACCCAAAAAATACCTGAAAACTTGAAATTGTCCCTGTAGATGATGTCCAGGTGTCAGGGTGACCTCCAGGTTGACGAAAATCATCTGCCAGGTACAGCACCTGCAGATCCCCTCATCGTCCATAATCTCCATCCATTATTTTATAACCATATAGGATATATATAGGAATATGATGAAATTGATTTCTTTTTTATTAAAAAATGGGTCTAATTAAAAAATCTCAACATTTTTTTATCACGAATGTGTAGAATATTCAAAAACAATTAAGTTCATTCAACCATATTTTCAATTTTTTATTTGCTTTAGGGTAAAAATGCACCCATACGTATGTATGCCAGTTTTTGAAATTTTGGGTCATCTTTATAGGCCTATATCTAAAAAACTACTTAGGCGAGGCCCAACTTATTTACATGAGGGGAAGCGCACTAAAACGAAGAATGCAGTCGTTGCAACAAAGTTAAATTTTACAATGTATTTTTGCCAGAATCGAGGATTCTTTAGAGGACTGTTTTTCGGAATTTTATTCTCCTAATATAGTGTAGAAACTCGCCTTATACTTTGGCTATTCTTGGGTTATACTTTGACTATACTCGCTTTATGCCTTGACTCGCATTATACTTTGATTATAATATCTTCATACTTTCACTATACTCATATTATGCGTTGATTATACTTGCATTATACATTGACTATACTGGTGTTATACTTTGACTATACTAGCGATGTTCTTTGACTATATACCGGCGTAAATGCTTTGCATATTTGTATTTGCCCTTAAGCAGCAATATAGTGCAAACTAAATGTGCATTATATTTACAAAATTACTGCAAATATACAATTCCTAATGCAGTCTCGATGTATTGCATATTGAGATTCAAAATCTTTTTATTTGTATGCTTGATAAGTATAAATTTAATTTAATAAACTAAAATATTATTTTAATAGTAAAAAATATAATAGGGTAGGTATTAATTTAGTTTAGTAAATAAACAGAAGAAACTATCGAATTTCAACGATTTTATGTTTAGAATTTTTTTTTATCAGTGCATAAATGTTAACGAATACATTATTGTTTCTTAGAAAAGTTTAATTTTAACTTCTTGGATTTCTGAGAGAAGCGCACATTATATTTACTATATTCGCAAAATCCACAGGTTTCAATCTAACATTGTGATTGTAGTAATAGTAACATTTGTGAACATCTTGAATTCACATAGTCTGTAAATAAATAATTACATTAAGAATGTATACATTACATTTGTTTAAATAATATTGTAAAAACTTTTAACGTACACTGAAGATTATCCATGATTTCTTGTAGAACTATACTTAGATCTGCCTCTTGCGCACATTTCTTGTAGGTTATCGGATCCTTGTTATCCAATCATTGTACATTTGTCACAGCTGAATCCTGCCATCACCGGGACCACGACAGACGTCCAACGGTTCCTCATCTTCATTCTCTGAAATATAGAGTATTTATAAATTTTAGACTTTGTAAGTAGTTCTCGACGCACATGCAGAGAATGATTACTGCGTGAAATTCATGAGCATACCAACCTGATTTTCAGCAACTCTTCTTTGGAATCGATTGGCATTCCTTCCGTTTCGCGGCTCGTAATCGCCCTCATCCTCATCATTGACAGGAAAAACATTTAAATATCTTTCTCTTGCCAATTCTTGAACTTCGGCTTCTCTACCTTGGCGTCTCTGCTCCTCTCTGCGTTCTCGCTCACGTCGTCTTTCCTCAGTATCTCTGCGTTCTCTCTCGCGCTGCCTCTCCTCAGCATCTCTGCGTTCTCGCTCTCGCCGCCTTTCGTTGTCTCTGCACTCTGGCTCTCGCCATCTTTTCTCTGCGTCTTTGCGCTCTTGCTCTCGCCGTCTTTTCTCTGCGTCTCTGCGCTCTTGCTCTCTTTTCTCTGCCTCTCTGCGCTCTTGCTCGCTTTCCTCTGCATCTCTGCACTCTTACTCTCGCCACCACTCAGCATTTTCACGCTCTTGCTCTCATCGCAGCTCAGCATTTTCACGCTCTTGCTCTCGCCGCAGCTCAGCATCTTTACGTTCTTGCTCCCGCTGCCGCTCAGCATTTTTACGCTCTTGCTCTCGCCGCATCTTAGCATTTTCACGTTCTTACTCCCGCTGCTGCTCAACATCTTCATGCTCTTTTTCTTGTCGCCTTTCCTCTCTCTCTCTCTCTCTCTCCATCCTCGTCCTCAGACCAATCATTATTGTCATCGCGTTTTTGCTCTTCATAATTTACTTTTTCTGACAATTCCTCATCAATAAATGATTTTTTTTTGCAGGTAATTCATCATTGTCCGAATCTTCAAAAATGGCACGCGATTTCATAAGCTTCACATTAGCAGCAACTGATTTATACTTCTTACCTTTTAGAGTGCAGAAGGTATAATTTCGTTGAAAAAAGGCACCCTAATCTATATTCTGAAAGTTGGTTGTAGTCTGGAAATTCAAAAGGACTAATTTTTCATTAAATAAATTAGTCACAGCGATTCCATGAAAACTTTCACGTTACATAGATAAAAGTATTATAGGAGTATACGCTTGATAAAAGATTTGTGTACTTATAATAAGTTAATAATTATTATAATTATGTTACTTCAAAACCAAAAGCTGAGTGGAAAAATTTGTATAAAGACGAAAGTACAATTGTAGAGTACGCTTAATCGAAGCTTTATATATACTTAAGAGGTTATGACAGTGTTAAAACCTGAAAAAAAAGAAAAATTGTTAGTGTTGTAAAAAATTAATAGATATATAGGTGCTCTAAAAACTATATTTTTGCTTTCAAATACAAGTATTATACATCACTTTTATGCATAAATAATATGCATAAAGTGAGTGTAACATGTAAAAACAATGCTTACCAAAAATCATGATTTTCATCACTTTTATTTACTTGCCGCATGTTTCTTATGGAACCGTACCATCAATCCTGTTGAATCAAAGTGCCAAATCTTCATTATGAGTCTGGTCTCAGACTAAGTGGAACAGATTCCTGAAAAACACAAAATTAATATAATTAATTAAACATATATTTCCAATATTAGTAATTATAGTGAATGTTACATATGTAAACATACGTAACATTCACTTTGAACTTACCTTTGCCAATTCTGCTCCACTCAGTTTGTGACCATACTCATAAAGAAGGTTTCCCACTTTGGATCATCATGATTGATAGTACGGTTCCTTCAGAAAGCTGCGGCAAGAAATTTGAGTAAAAGGCATTTAAAGCTTATAATGTAAATCATTCAAATGAACTCAGCTATACTTACAGAAAATATCCGGCATTCCTTAATTTGCTTTTGGTACTCAAATATACATACAATAAAGTATATTTGATGGTGTGCGCTTGTCATGCTGTGTGATAATAACATTTAGAAGCCGAAAATAAAATAAAAATTATCGTTAGCTATTCATAATCAAGTTATGTTTATGAATTACAGTTACATACAATACTTACCATAATTAAATACGCTTCAAGTTCTTAAAAAGTATGCAAAATAATACTTCAGGCAGTCAATACAATGGTTTGGCTGCTTTCTGCTGCTTTACAGAAAATTCTACTATACCGATCAAACAGAAATCTTCATTCTCGACCAGACACTGTGAGGCACAACCTATTCGAGTGGCAAATTCAAATTTGTTGAATGCCTTTACTTTAACACATTGAGTTTAGTAACATAAAATCACACATAGAAAAATTAATTTTACAGATTTTATTTATTTTACGGAAATAAATTAATAACTCTTGAGAAAAAAACGGTTTGTAAAACGGTTTTTAAGTCATGTTTTTAGTAACATTTCTCATGAAATTACTCTGTAAAAAGTGGGTTAGAACAATCCTTTCCAAAAGTTTGGCCTAATTAAAATATTTAAAAGTCACGATTTTTCAAAAATTTACTTGAAACAGATTTGTTAGTTTTAGAATAAAAAAAAATGGGTATTTTCAAAATTTTAACACTGTCATAACCCCTTAATAAAATAATAATTATTATGTTTTGTTACTTCAGTGGGTCCAAATTGGAACTGTATTATCATTAAGTCATCTCCAAAATCCAAATCCGAGCTGTTGACCACATCTGCAAACTTAAAATAAAACTTACACAAAGTATCGTATTTTTTTAAGAACAGAACATAATAAAATAAATATAAAAAAACTTAACTAACTCACTGTAATTGGCATTTTTGATGAATAGATAGAATTAAAAACGGCAAACTACAACGATAATTCAAAAAAATTGATCTAATGATATGCTTATTTGACGCATAATTACCAGACCGAACGATTTAATACAAGAAAAATAAACAAACTTAACAGACGTTACGTAAAAAGCAGCTGATAGAAACGGACTAAGTGACTCACTTAGTACACGAAGTGCACGGTGTAAATTAACATTAACCAATATTGTACATATCATTCCATTCCATCCAATCCTATCCCGGAATATCTGATTCCGCCGTCCATGACCGTTCCGTGTTAGAGGGTTATTGTTGAAAATGTTAAGAGTATTATCTATAGACATTGAACAGATCATAACAGAATGGAATTTTTTTCCATGTCTGGTTAGGCCATTCTAGTGCATATATTGCTGTTCATAAATAAATTCTACTTTAGCAGCTGAAAAACGCTTTAAATACATTCTATCTTAAAAACTATACATTTATAATATATTTAATATATTTTGAGGAATGGAAAAACTATGCGTCTCTTCGAGCCAAGTAACTTTATTACTGCCAAACGTTTCGGGATGTATTAATCCCCTCATCAGTGGCTAAATTAAATAAGTACAAAAATTGAAATTATAACAAAAATTACAGAAAATTTAAATTTTACAAAATTACTATAATAGAATTACAAATATAATAATAATTACAAAAGACAAGGTATATAATTTAAAATTTACCAGAAATTAGAAACGAACGCCGTCTTCATGATCGACGAACAGTAAAAGCAATCGCAAACGGATCTAATGAAAGCAATATTATAAATAAGCTAATGAATTTATACAATAATTACAAAAGAAATAATAATCTAACAGACTTACGGAACTGTGACTCGATGTTCCTTACAAACTAATCATGCCGGTGCCACTAGGTGGTAAAGCGGCACCGGCCGAGGCGGGAAGTCAACTAAGATCTCGCGACAAAAATCGACCTTTTAACCATCTCAATACATCCACCAAAACAGATATTCATACACAAAATATAAAAGTGTGCAAAATATAGCGGCCACAGATACCCAAGTTCGCTCGGTGTATTAGGAGCGCATGACGCCATAGAGGCGGCATATACTAATACTCAGATAGTAGAGCGGGGAGGCCGAGCCGCTACGCGTGAAGCGCTCCTGCCATGACTATATTACTATATAGTATACAGTATGGCCAGTGCGTTGCCACGGCAACCCGGACTCTCCGACCTCCCACTGGGCTGTGCCGCTCCGACTCGCCGGCCAATCACTATCGAACACGTGTTGGCCGAGTTGAAGAGAGCACGAAGCGGTTCCATCATTATAGCCCCCCGCCCTCTAGCTTTTATCTCCACATATTATCAACACTCAAGTAATTATTTCCAATCATAATGCTTTTATGATCATTCCAGCCCTCATGCCCCTAGCACCGCCGCTCTTTACCTCTTGCATCAACTTATTACCTTTAACCTTCACATATGCTCTCACCTATCAATTTCAATCATGACTCTTTCACTTCCACCTATTACGTCTACCTATAGCCAACACTCTCAACTATCATTTCCAATCATAACCCTATGTAACCCTATAATCCTACGTAGCCCTATAACCTTATGTAATTCAATGGTTCAAAATAGTTCCAGTTTTCAAAAACATAGGTTACAATTTTGGCCCTAAACAAAAAAGAAGTAAAACAACGATTTAGGCCCTGCCATCTCCCTTTTTTTGTGATTCAAACATTATATTAAGAGTAAAATTCACTACGCCGGCTAACGCTCAAGTTCTACATTTATACGTAAAAACAGTTCAATAGGCTTACGTAAAAGAAGAAATTTTATATTGTAATATTGTAAAATTTGCAATATTTGATTCTAAATATTGAATTTTACTTAAAAACTTGGAGCTTTGGCAGAAAGCTATTAACTTTAATTACTTAACTTTTAATAATGATGGTGTGTGGTAGCTTTCAAAGCAGTATCGGCGATTACAGGGGACGGCCAAATTATTTTATTAAGTAGATGTATGTATGCAATGTACCATATTGCAGAATACTTCAATTTATGGTAGTTGTTTTAAAATCCATTTATATTGCAGGCATTATCTACTTTTAAATCATAAGTTGTAATTATAAAACTAACACGTTGCGCGTGAAACAATGTGAATACAAACACCTGTTATTATATTGTTGTTATTGCGCTTGTTATGCACAAGTTTATAGCTACAACAAATTTCGAATGGAAATTTATTCCTTTCCATATTAGTCATTTCCATATTAATCAATTAAAAATTGGGGGGTTGGCGAGCCAAGCGAGCAAGGAGGGTTCCTCCCGTAATACGAAAATACTTATGATAGTATCTTTTCATGGTTTAAAGCTATCCGCAAAGTTCGTAGAAAGACCTCAAAAATTGACATCCCTTAAAAAATAATACTATTACTTTTCGAAAACTTTTTAATCTTAAACTGGGATGATAACAAAACTAAACAAAGTCAAGAACACATTTTTTTAAATTATTTTTTGAAAATTTTACAATATGTTTTCAAAAATGAAATCTAAACTATTTTTTAGTACTGATATTTTCATATTTTAATAGGTCTCGATCATGGTACTTACTTTTTGTTTGGCAAAGAAAAGTTACATTTCTAAAGCTAATTAACAAATCTAGATCTAAATGTCTAAACGAATTTGTAGGATTGGCAAGCGAAGTGGGTCGGGGGGGGGGGGGGGAGGCGAAGCCCCACTGGCTCATATACAATTTCATTTGCTTTTTGTTTGAATAATAATAATATTAAATTTTTTTAGATGCTGTATTATCAACGCTTGTTTTATTTCTACTTTCCAAATCTGCTATTTCCGCATCATTTTTAATTATATATCCATTTGCTGGAGAATTATATCCAACACAATTAAGAGGTATTGCAATTGGTTTTTCAGCATATATAAGTGGTTTAGGACTGATTATCATACCATTTGTTACATACTTGGTAAGTCTATATAAATATATTATAACCGATGCATATATATACGTTGAGACGTCCATCCAGACGTATATATTAAATCATATAATTTTAATGTTTTCTTGTATTAAAGCATCAACTATCGTACATTACGTAGCGAGTGCATACGTGCGTACATGAGAGAGAGAGAGAGAGAGAGAGAGAGAGAGAGAGAGAGAGAGAGATTTGATATTTTGATTTGATATTTATTTTCGCCTTTGGGTATGACCCTATCTGGCACTTCAGATTGTTACAGAATAGTATACAAAAAATTCTTATAATTACTTTTATAGTTTGCGGTACGAACACTTAAAATTATTTAAAAATTACTGAAATACATATTAACTTTTGACGGACGATTTCGAAAATACGAAGACAATTTGTAATGCGGAGACGATACAGATAAGATTTGCGCTACGAACACAGCGACATTAGGATAAAGCTGGTTCAGATTTATTTCTAAGCTAACTTCTAAGCCATTATTCCCTCGTTCAGTACGCGGGTTTCCCACTGCGCCTTGTCTCTCGCAAGTAGCTCGCGGTATAATTTTCTCCTAAACGCCGCGATGCCTGCTACGGAGAATTCCATGACACCGAGACTGTTGAAGAGTGAAGACGCCTGGACACAGAAAGACTGCTTCCACGCCTCAGTGCGAGGCGCGGGATAGAGGAGGGCTTGCGGGCGGTTTCTTGCAGAACGCCGAATATCGGGCAACTCGCTTGCAAGGGCAAAGCGCGAGAGTAGATATGAGGGGAATCCGCGGGCCAGGGCACTATAGGCCTGAACACCCAATAGATACTGGTGGCGTCTTTTCACCGACAGCCGCCCCAGTGCGATCCGATGCGGTGTCACATGCCCTCGACGGGGGATGGTGCCGACTACAAATCGGACAAAGGCATTCTGCACGCGTTATAGCTTGAGGGCGCGGGTCGCATCAAGGTCAGCATATACGGGACCTACGTAATCGAAATGTGGAAAGACGAGTGACTGCACTAGTTTTTTACGTAGGCCCCTGGATAAGGCGCGCTTATGGAAACGCAGAGAATAGAGGGAAGCGTAGACTTTCTTGACGACATGTTGAGCGTGAAGCTGCCAATCAAGCGTGGGCGTTAGCCAGAGCCCCAGGTTCTTGACTTCGACTACGTACTGTAGAGAGATGCCGTCGACTAGAACTTTAGAGATTTGCTCCAGGTTGTCGGAAGACGTGTAAGCTTGGCTGCCGAGAATCATGACCTTGCACTTGACTAAGTTAAGTTGCAATCCGTTCTGGCGATACCACATTGCAACTCGCTTGGAGGACAATGCACGTAAAGTTGGACATCGTCAGCAAAGAGCATATAATTAGCGAATTTGAGCACCCGCGGTAGATCGTTGATGTAGATGGCAAATAAGAGCGGGCCGAGGACGCTGCCCTGAGGAACTCCGGAGGATGCGCGTAGCCATTGAGACAGGGAACGGCCCTCGTCGACGACCGCTTGCACTCTGTCAGCTAGGTAGCTGAAAAACCAGTGGAGAGTACCGGTCGAGACACTGAGTGCGCGTAGTTTTGACAACAAATTGGCGTGCCAAATCGTGTCGAAGTCCTTTGAAAAATCGAGGAGGGCCAGCAAAGTAATTTTGCGTTTATCGGTCGCCTAGCAGATGTCATCGAGAACGCCGAGAAGGGCTGACTGAGTGGAATGCCCCGATCGAAAGCCCGCCTGGCGGGGATCGAGCAACCTGTGCGCTTCCAGATAGCTGAGTAGGCGCTTCTGGACGATACGCTCCATGGCCTTTGAGGCTTCGAGTAGCAAGGCAATTGACCTAGTATCATAGGGCGAGCTCAAAACTTTCGACTTGGAGAGCGGGATGATAAGCGATTTTTTCCAATCATCCGGAAAAGTGGCTGAGACAATTGAGAAATTTATAACTCGCGTGAGCGGCGATATGAGTGCAGGTAGCGACGCACGCAGCATAGCGGGGGAAATTCCGTCAAGTCGAACTCTTTTAGATTTGCTCATTTTCACGGCTTGCTCAACTTCCTGCTCGCTTACTGGTGACAGAGAAAAGATGAGATGCGTCATGCCGCTGATGGTCACAGAGCATATCTAGCCAAGTATGTGACGATGGTGTGCGCCAGAATACATGATGAGTGGGATCGGACCCCACTAAACTTAATGATAATGAGTCGAACGTTTTGAGTATGTACTGGGAGGCATCGTTTTTGACGGCCATGTTAATATTAAAATCACCCGTGACGATGATACTAGAATAAAGAGCGACATATGGGGCGAGAGTGTGTGCAAAAGAGATAGGGTAGGCGGCAGTTGGACGCCGATATAAAACGACTACAAGTAGCTTCAGAGAATCCTTTATTAATTCGAGAATAAAATATTCGGGCTTATTGTCGAACAGAGTATCGGATGCAGCTAAGAAGTTCGAAAATGGGCTTCGGATACAGTTGCCGAATATACACGGGGCCTGCAGCTGTGACATCGAACAGCGCGCAAGTATCGGCGTCTTTGAGCTTATAGGTGTTGCGCATTACGGTGTCTCGAACGATCGCAGACGAGAACTTGACTACAAACGCGCAAGACGGGGGCGGTTTTGACTTTGATGAGTTCTCCTGCTCGGGGAGGGTTTCGACGGACATAGCTCCTTCTTCTTCTTCTGCGGGTGCAGCTGATTCGGGGGACAACTCTGGTTCCACACGCCAAGGTCGGTAGTTTAAGATGTGCGCTGAGAGATTGGCCAAGTCGATGGCGGTAAGAATGCGAGCAATAGCTGCGGCGGGCGTAGACGCATACTCGACCGGGACTCCCAAAATTACCGCTTCGCACTCGTCGCGTAAGGTCACAGTGTTGGTGAGTGAGTTTAGATCACTTCGCACTGCACTGATTTCGGCTTTACGTTCGGACTTCGCACCGGTGATTTTTTTGTCGAGATCGTCTAGCCGGGTATTGATGAGCTGTGACTGCCGATTGAACGCGTTGACGAAATTGACAAAAAATTGCGGCGCGCCTGTGAGGTCGATATCATCGACCCATGATTGCTTAGTACCAGACATGTTTATTGGTACTGGGTTTTCGCAATCCTGAGGACCCCTCAGATGCTTGGACGGAGGAGCGTCAGGCGGAGACGGCGACGCACGTGACCTCTTATTCTGCGGAGTGTAGCTTCCCAAATCAACTAGCGGGGTGTGAGCCGCAAGGGTAGCTGTCGGTAGTGCGGGTGTGACGGAGCGAGCAGCTGCGTCAACAATGGATTCCACACTACCTGAGGAAGAGACCGAACCGTCGCTATCCCGATGTTGCGAGTCCTGGAGACCTCGCGAGACGTCGAAGACTGTCGATCGCGACGCTGGCTGAGAATCCGACCTGAGGCGCTGCTTCGAAGGATTTCTCAATGGGTCGGTCGAGTCGGGTTTAAGCAAAAGAGTGTTTTGCGCGTCGCAGCACTGAATGGTGGTCGCATCGAGACGCCACGAAGCCTCGCAACAATTTAGGTGATACGGCTTATTACAAACTATGCAGCGCAGTATAGATCCGGAGGTTTGGCTTGTTTCCGTTTTTGACACTTAACGCACGATCTTCTAAACATAACGCGACGGCGGGACAGAATCGAGAATCGAGAAGCGACAGTGTATACGAATAAGAAACAGCTACAATAATTTAAACACGGTGTGGATAGTCGCTCGATTTGTAAACAACGGATTACAGGTAGATTTGACGGTACAATATAGCAATTAGACGCCGCACTAGTAGACAGAGCAATAATACGGACAATATGATAACCGTTATGCAATAATTTTCGACAGCACGAGCAAAATAATTAACACATATAATGTAACACTAAGTAGCTTGAAAAAGCTTAAAAAATGCTTCTGAGCGCTTTAAGTAGCTTGAAAAACGCTGCTAAAAACTTTAACAGTAAAACGGTCGGAAATGCACGGTATAACTGCAGCTTTATAACGGAGCCACAGCTGCAGATTCAGCTAAATATACAAGCGCTTGAGTTGGAGATCACGCGTCATTGCACTGAAAAAGTTTCTATGGAGCACGTTCACTGAGACGATCGAGGTCGGTAATCGCTCGCGATTTAAATTTCTCATTCGAATATCACTGATACGCAACCTGGCAAGCTTGAGATGGACAGTCAGTGACGTTGACAACTGGTGGTGTGGTGACGACAGAGACATCACCGCTTCATGGTAGTTTGCCAGGTGGGACGAAATAGTGACGGTCAGCAGAAAAGTCGTCGGCGGTGAAAGTGTGACAGCAAGTGTAAGGCCGACGCTCCAGAGAACAAAACTTAGACGTGCTAGGCGAAAAAACGGATCTCCCTGGCCCAAAAATGCGAGCCGTACTGTGATGACACGCAAAAACGTTGGCCAGCAGGAGCCCGCTTCGCCTGAAAAACTTAAGATCTCTCTCCAAGGAGTAGATCAGAGGTTAAATTACAGAAAACCAGGAGCCGACGTAAAGAGCGTCTGAACGTACTCACCAGAGAGAGAGAGAGTTAGAGAGAGAGAGAGAGAGAGAGAGGAGGGAGGGAGGGAGGGAGAGAGAGAGTGAGAGATAGATAGATAAATAAATATTCCTTTATGTTGCTTTCAAGAACAGCAAAAACATACAAATAAAATATAAACCACTATACAAAATACAAAACCATGATAAAATAGAAAGAACAAATTTCTTGTTAAAAATCGACATAAAATATAAAATATAAACTGAATATCTTTGGTCAAGGAGTATTGTTAATATCAGTTTGGAGCACATATCGCGCCAATTTTAAAATTAAGACTAATATAATTTTTAAATTAAGACTATTATAGATGCTTTTATCGCTCTAACTTGGTGGATGGAAAAATGAGAGAACTATGCATCTCTTTGAGCCAAATTAATTTCTTTATTTCGAGCCGTTTCGGCTCCTCATCAGGGCTTCATAATAACTTATAATTTCACTAATACATTGCCATGCCAAGAACTAATATATTATCAGAAAAGAACCAGCTAAAATGAAATATAATTATAAACAATGGCCGACCAGACTAAACAGTATGGATGCCGCCAGATGGTGATGCGAGGTCCAAGTTTTAAAGTCAATAAAACATCGTAGTCTCAAACCGCGCTCTTGAAGGAAGATAGAGATTGAAGGTCACAGGGAGAGGAAGGAAGGAAGTTCCAGGAACGGGCATCTTGAATCTGAAAGGCTTGAGCTCCAGTCTCAGTGTCCTGTGCTGGAACATCCAGTTCAGGAGAAATACCTCTACCGGAGAACTGTGACTGGTGCTTCTTAAACATGGAGATGAGGTACCCAGGCTCGCGACACCTAATTACCTTATAAAGTAAAATTGCATCGAACCCAGACGCCTGCGATAAGGGGAAAAATGAGGATCTCGCCTCATCCCAAAAATGTATCTTACACAAGAATTGCTCAATCGTTGAAGACGAGCTCGTTGAAAGGGCAATGCAGACAGCGCAACAGTCGATAGCCTGTGTACATACCACTTTCACCCTCCACCTATTGCTTCCATTCGTGTCCTTTACCCTATACCTATGACCTTCATCTGCCACGTACAACCTCGACCTATCACCGCCCCCCACGATCTCAACCCTCTACCTATCGCTTTCAATAATGTACAGCCTTCACAAATCGCTTTTAAGGGGTTATGCCTGAGTTAAAATTTTAAAAAATCCAAAATCTTTTTATTTGATTTTTTAAAGGCAAATTTACTACAGAATGAGCTGCCTTAGTCCTTTTTGCCCGAAAGAATTCCGTTACAAAGTTATAGGCCAAATACTAAAAAAATACAATTTTTCAAAATTGTGTATTATTCATATTTTGTTTTATAGCGCTTTTGATTATTCAAAAAAATTGCGTTTTTATAGAAAATGTAACATTCAATCTATTCACAAATTCCTTTTGAAAGCGCAATTTTACTTAAAAAAAAGCACAAATTATTTACGAAATCATTATGTACTGTAATAGCCAGGGTTGCAAAGAATCGATTCAATTTTGAATTTAATTCGATGAAATTCACAATTCATTTTTGAATTGTGAATTATATAACAAACAATTCACGATTCATTTTTGAATTGTTTGTCGTATAATTCACAATTCAAATTGAATCGTGAATTGTTTGTCGTATAATTCACGATTCATTTTTGAATTGTGAATTGTTTGTCGTATAATTCACAATTCATTTTTGAATTATGAATTGTTTGTCGTATAATTGACGATTCAAATTGAATAGTGAATTGTTTGTCGTATAGTTCACGATTCATTTTCGAATCGTGAATTGTTTGTCCTATAATTCACAATTCTAAAATGAATCGTGAATTGTTTGTCGTATAATTCACAATTCAAAAATGAATTGTGAATTAGTTATAGAATAATTCACAATTCCTTTTTATACTACTTAATTAATTAAATAAGGAATAAAATAAGGAATAAAAGGATAAATAAATTCAATAAGGAATTGTGAATTATATAAAAAATAATTTACGATTCAAAAATGAATTGTGAATTATACGACAAACAATTCACGATTCAAAAAGGAATTGTGAATTATTCTATAACTAATTCACAATTCAAAAATGAATTGTTTGTTGTATAATTCACGATTCATTTTTGAATTGTGAATTCTAGTACAAACAATTCACGATTCATTTTTGAATTGTGAATTCTAGTACAAACAATTCACGATTCATTTTTGAATCGTGAATTATACGACAAATAATTCACGATTCAATGTGAATCACCGCCACCCATGATGTCGAGCTTCCCGAGCCCTATCGCTTCCAATAATGTACAGCCTTACTCCATCTGTCGGCGTTATCCTCCAACTATCGTTTCCAGCCTTCTCCTATTACCTACATCCTGCACATGTTGCCTCCAATCATGATCCCTTCAACTTGCACATACATCCTTCAGTAAAAACTCTTCACTTTTAACTATTTCCTTCTTATGTTGTAACCTCTTTGTAGCCCTCCATATATCACCTCCACATATGGCTTTGAGCCTCAACCTTTCATCAGAATAGGAAACATAATAAATAATAAATAAATATAGTTATACATAAATACCCTCTACATGATGAATACTAATAAATGAGGAGGTGGGGGAGGGGTATATTCCAGCGCGGCTCAAAACAACTCTATAATACAGCTAATGCAGGGCCTAATGCGGGGCCATGCGGGGCCCTGAATCTCATCCCAACTGCAAATAACTATATATATATATATATATACTAGGAGGGTACCCCCCTGCTCGCTCCGCTCGCCAACCCCCATTATTTCAGTTGTTATTTTGGTAATGTACAAAAATAATTTACAGCAACAATTTCAAGAATTGATTTTAAACTTTTTGATTTTCAAATCTCAATTTTTAAATATATGCATATTTTATTGACTGTTAGAACAATAATAATTCTTAAAATTTGCCTACTGCCATAAAATTCATGGTATATAAATGATACTGAAAAATGTTATTACAAAAATAGCTCACCCATCAGCTCCTGTCATCTTCAACATTCAACCTTTATCTACCACCGATCATCTACATCCTGGATACCTCGACTCTAGTTTTTTCGCCAGCGTCCACACAAAAACCTTTACCTATCACCTTGACCCATGACCTTTTCATCCACCTACTTCTGCCCATAAACTCCACCGTCTCTCAGCTATCTTGTTCTTCTCCAACTGTCCTTACAACGTCCACTTATGAATACAATCGTAATCTCCACCCTCCACACATAATCTCTACCAATCTCATACACCTATGACTTTCTGATTACGCTTATCACTATCTCTGATCATGTTTTCTACTTCAATTACAATCTACACATTCCGCTTATGATACTAACCATAACTTTCACAACCAAACCTTTCACTTATGACTTCAATCGCGACCATTACTCAACCTATCCCTACACCGCCCACTTATTGCTACAGTTATTAATCACCACCCTTCACACACTCTTCGACCCATGAAGCTGACCATCTACCTAGCACCTTCACCTGAGGGGGCGCTGAGGGGGGACTGAAGGGGTGCCGAGGGGGTGCGGAGGGGACGAGGAGTGGTGAGGGGTTTTCGGCATAGTTCAATGTATAGTTTCAACCATTCCATAATGTAAGAAATAAACAAAATCATCATAATAAATAAAACAATCAGCTAAATATATTCAAATCGCACGCGCTTTCAAAATTGTCGCCGTCTAGTTCATACATATAGGCTATAACTGCTGCCAACCCACTTTTCTTGCTATTATGTTGAGTGTAATCTGAAGCTTTAGTTCTACTGCTGCTGCTATCAGCTGCCTAACCTCATACGCGCCGGGACCAATAATTTCTAATAAAATATATTGTTTAAAATGCACTTAAACCCTCTAAAACTCGTACTCCGCGTGTGTAACAGTGTCTGAGCTGTAGCCTGGAGAAAGTTTAAAGTGTAAAAGACCACTTGGACAAAAGCCATATGTATTGTAACGGCACGATTGTTGTTCCCGTAACAATCGGTCGTGTACAACCGTGACTCGTATAGTCACGTTTATTTTCTCGGCGTAGTCTCCTCGTGGTCAACACGGCTCGGCCGGTTCGTGAAGGCCGTGCGTATGCACGGAACGAAGGCGGCAAGGGACGGGGTTACTAATGATAAAATACGCGTGAATTACGAGAACTAAAAGGAAAGTATATTGTCAGAAGTTAATTGTACAGCGCTCGTACTATCGAGCGAAGGTGCTCCACCGCACACTGCGCGAGAGAGAGAGAGAGATGGGGCTTGATCGTCCGAACACCGAGAGTGAGAGAGAATTGGCACTTACATTCGCACGTCGGTGCCGGGGGGTCGCTGTCTGCTCTGGCTCGCTGCAGTCGTCCAGGCTCGCAATCGGGTCGTCGCGGGTAGCGTGGCTCCGGTGGTAGTCGGACGAGAGCTAGCGTCTCTCGGCGTCGCACGTCGTAAGAAAGGGCACAGAGGAATAATGCACGGGCGCGTGATCGTGTGTACCGCTCGGGCGCTACCGCAATACTGGAAAACTAATACGCGCACGATACCGAAGGACGCTCCGGTCCTTGACCCAGCGTTGTCATATTTTGGCAGCGCGTGAGGTATGGACCGGCAACGTCGCCTAATGAGCGCGCGCTCTCTCTCTCTTAACATCGGCCTGCTATAAGGCGCTCTCTCGCTCTCTCTGTCTCTCTCGTGTGCTAGTGTCCGCTGGTGGTAGCTAGAACATAAATAAGTATTAGTACAGTTCGATACGGCATACGCCTGGAGAGGCGATAACGTGCGTATCATATATGCGACCGTTATAGTATATGAAGATAGTGTGAATGACTCATTGAACATCAGATATGTATACTTTTATTATTTTTAATTCAATTAACTTTAAACTAAAGAACACAATTCTTTGTGTTAAAATGAATTATTCTTTATTTGTTATAGGTGATTCAAATAAGTTGGTCCGGGAAAACAAGTTAAAATCACCTCACACGTCTATGACTGTAAGTACTATTTTATAAATTAACTATTAATCCAGATTTTAGACGATATACATATAGAATTATTATCAAGGGGCGCGGTAGCGCCACGATGGCAAGTATAAGGTACGTTCAGTACGCACGCCGCCGTCGGGCGCTAGCCAGATCCTTATATACTTCTCATAGGCCTTGTTGGAAACTAGGCGTATGATGTTCTCCGCATTGACAGCTTCATCTCTGACATATAAGCACTCAAATGAAAGCTTGCAATAAAAGTATCAAAATCACATTAGGGTCATATTTTGTGAAATGGCTTTTATTAAATGTTATTCTGAAGTAAAAGTTCTGGCTCATGAATTCTCGTCAAAAAAATTCTTCTCCCTGAGAAAATGTTTTTCGCCATACGTCATCGTGTGTGACGTCAGCGCTATAGAAATATACTTTTATACAGATATGTGGTGCAGACGACGATTACAATATAACACAGTGCTAAAGTATAGATAATAGATCCACTGTGTCTATTCAGACCAATTTCACGTAAATTACGTGGATTTACGTGGATATAAGAGTACTCTGCCGGAATGTTATATCCAAGTACTCTTAAATCCTCGTAAAAGCTCAAAATTAAAAGTTACGTATAACCTATACAATACTGGTATAGGAACGTATGCGCAAGCTTAATGCCACGTTCACAATGCAAACATATTTTCTAGTACGAGCATAGAGTAACGTGACTGCTAGACCCACGTAAGATTTAAATACACGTATAGCTTAGGGACACGTAATTTTAAAAAACACGTTAAAGCTGGAAATCGACAGCTTACGGGCACGTATAAGCTTAGGGACACGTAATTTTTAAAAACCCGTTAAAGCTGGAAATCGACAGCTTCGGGGACGTAAAACATTATAGACACGTAAAAAGCTAGGCCTTACGGGTACGTAGAAACTTAGATACACGTAATTTTAAAAAACACACGTAAAAGCTGGAAACCGACAGCTTACGGGTACGTGAAATCATATAGGCACGTATTTTTTAAAGACACGTAAAAAACTAGATAGGACTTATGGGCACAGAAATAAGCTTAGGGATACGTAATTTTTAAAAACCCGTTAAAGCTGAAAACCGAAGGCTTACGGGCACGTATAAGCTTAGGGACACGTAATTTTAAAAAATACACGTAAAAGCTGGAAACCGACAGCTTACGAGTACGTGAAATCTTTTAGACACGTATTTTTTAAAGAACACGAGATTAAGAATTGTGGCTTTTCGAGTCATCCAAGAGCATGTATCTACTAATATAAACACATTTTTCAAGATACATTCTGCATTTGAAAGCCACTCTTTCTTTATTTACTTGGCTATTGCTCAGTTTCTTCGTTTACCAATACTTTTTGGGTTTAGAATAGTTGTCAAGTTCTTAGGATGGATCTCGAGATGTTTTGTAGCCTCAGCCATGAAGCTGATCTAAAATCATAATTATAATTTTGTCTTTCCTTTTGCATTTCCATTGGGAAGGTACCCAAAGCCCTGCAGACACTCTAACCTCAAATTTTCAAATTTCATGCAATAGTGACTGCGTACCGACGTAAACATCGACAAGCCTCCGCAATTCGCATGTCTCAGGTCAGGTATAGAAGGAGTTAGTTACCGACTAAAACTGCGAAACGAATTTTTAAGAATACTTTATTTTTTTATTTAACGACAATGAAATAGAAATACAAACTTGTCAGATTGCTTAGAATACTTAATACTATTGTACAGATATTAAATAAAATAAATTATTATTGTTTTTTTGAGTTATTAATTAAGACCAAAATTACCAAAATTAGATTTTTAATTTTAAAATGAGATTTTTAATTTGTACAGAAATTACAGAACCAGTGTTCAGTTTGTACTTTTTTAGTTATTTTTTTTACTCTTGTACATTCCTTATGGAACCAAATAAGACATTCGTCACACGCAATACTTTCCTGTAGATTTTCCATGATTAATTTATCGCATGTCTTGCAAGTGTATATTTGTTTTTTTTTTTTGTAATTTAATAATAGCAATTTTAAGAAATCTTAGTGCTTTTGACTCAAAATAATCTTTAAATTTATTTATGTCGATTGCTTCAGATAAAAATGAATCACTGAGATTTTCTAGTTTTTCTTTTAAATCAGTATACTTTATAATGCCTTCACCATCCACAATCAACGATACAACATTTTTTGGGAACGATAACCATCTTAGAATCTGACCTAGTTGTTGTTTGTCTGATAAATTTTCATACGGTACAGGTTCCCATTTTTTAAAAGGCAGCCCTATCGCTGTCTTAGCTGGACCTTTTGATCGACCTCTCTTTTCTGTCTTACCAAGGATTACATTCTTTTTTTTTTGTTCCAGTTAGTTTCTTTTCATTCAGATTGTCTTTATCATTATCGTTTTTCTGACTATTTTTTGTATCATTAGCTTGATCTTTATATTCATTGTTATGGTCAGCATTTATTGCTGCACCATCGTCATGGCTTTCAACATTTTTCTACTGATCTTTATTTACAATGCTATTGTTAGCATCTATTGATGCTCCATTGTCATGGTTATGAACATTTTCTTGCTTATCTTTATTTTCACGGCTTTCAACATTTTTCTGCTGATCTTTATTTACAATGCTATGGTTAGCATCTATTGATGCTCCATTGTCATGTCTATGAACATTTTCTTGCTTATCTTTATTTTCACTGTTATGATCAGCATTTAATGATTCATCAATGTTGTCATAATATTCATTTTCTACTAATACTATTGATCTCACACCATGACGAATGAAACTCTGAAATGAATTATATGTTATGTCAAAAATCATATAATATTTTTAAATAATTTAAAAAGAATATACTGTGAGTAGAAATTAGAAAAATGCCAATCAATTACCGTAGTTGAACTATTCTCCGTTGAACACTTATTCACTGGTGTATTTGGCTCTGTAACCATCTCAACTTGACCAGCAAGTAAATTATCACTATCACAACCAGTATTATTTACTGCATCATTCTAGAAATATAAAATCAATGAGTAACATGTTATAGCACATAGTGAACCATAAAAAATACAATAATACTTACATCTGTTAAGTGATTGTGTATTAAATAGAACTGACTAATCTCTAAACATCTTTTATCCTTCGAAATTTTAATTCGAATAAAAAATTAGCATTCTGTTTTGTTAGACGTACATATTATGAAACAAATTAAAATAAATCTAAGATACAAGATTCAAACGAATCAAACGTATATGGATGATTCGATCTGTTGTAATTCATGCAAACATTTTGATATTTCGCTTACGTCCTATTTCTGATGCCTTTACTTTTAGATTTGCGACCATCGCCAGCCTTACTGCATCTCAGGTGTTTGAATACATATTGGAAACTTCCTTCTTTGTTCTTCTTACTATCGTACACCGACAGCTTGTAGCCTGTCACTTCTTCATATTTCGCTATTTGATTATCAAAATCTTCATAGCTATTAAATTTTTGTTTTACTGCAAAAAGGTGATCGCTCATCTTGAAGTTCACTTGTGAGTTCTGTGATGGATACTAAATAACAGGAATTGACAGGATCTATTCGAGTGCAGCTACCGAGCGATAATGCTTTGTATCTCGGTAAAAAACAGTTGAAGGCTGGAATCGGCGCCACTTACAGAAACACGTTTTAGCACGATCCACGATCGAAAGCTTACAGCGCGGTTGTTGTGCCCACTGTGGAACTTGCTCTTCTCGTCGTTCGAGGCGCTAGTTACTTGCTGACGCCCTTCGAGCATATACACATGTGTATATGCTCGAAGCTTACGCTAGACCCGCAGCAGAGATCTGCACGTTTTAGCACGATCCACGATCGAAAGCTTACAGCGCGGTTGTTGTGCTCACTGTGGAACTTGCTCTTCTCGTCGTTCGAGTTCATCTGGAGGGATTCGATGTCTTGCGAGAGACTGGATATATTGTCGGAGTGCTGCTGCTGCTGTTGAGCCTGCTGCTGGGGCTGCTGCTGTCGGCTCGGAATCAGAGCCTTATTATCTCAACAACGGAGTATTGAAAATGAGCAACTGTAAGTATTAAGGTAAAGTCGTCTATAACCATCCAGCGATTTGTTTACAATTTAATTTATAAATAATGTGGTATAATTTTAAATCAAAATCTAAAGCCATTTCTGGATTCTGCATGACACAGCGCTTCTACTGATATATATCAATATATACTTATATACAATTTAGGTGTTTATAATTTGAGTAGAAAAAAAACCTCGAATTTTGATCCATAATAGGCGACTTTACCTTAACAATTTATAAAATAATTTTAATTTCTCATTTATAAAAAAAATGTTTTAGATATATTGAAGAGAGGAATGGTACTTAATAGTGACATCGAAATTAACGAATTTATGCAAAAATATTGCGATGAAAGAAAGCAAATGTTCGTAAAATTTCGAACACAATCGTTAACATCGAGTAATCTGAAAAAAATCTGAAATAAATCCAAAATGTGCCTATTATTGTATTCAGTATCATTGTAAATATGGGGTAAGAAAATTGCCTAGTGTCGCAAAATTAAGAGGATCAAAGTAACTAGTTGAATAATAATAATCTTTGATTATTTATAATTATTTGTGGTAATTAGTCCAACATAAATGATTTTTTTTATGTATTGCAGTACTTTCAAACAAGAATGTCAAGCATTTATTAAGTTTCAAATAACAAAAAATTCATCAGGATGCTATGTTATTAAGGATTTCAATGAGCATCATTCTAATCATGATGGACTTGAGGTTAATTAAATGATGATTGTTGACATAATATTAACAGTGTGTCTAGGAGAACCTCTCTTCGCACGCGAAGAAGCAATCATTTACTCATTGAACAACTGAGGATAATTGCTTTAGCATACATGTACGCGAAGACGGGTAATGTACTGGTGCTTTCACGTACAATTCTTCACGCGCAAAGAGAGGGTCCCCTAGACAGATTGTTATATTAATTATATTACTTATATGTACTGTGAGGTTGTGGTTTTTTATGCTATCTCGGGGAGGCCGTCGAGAGCTCCAGCAACGTGATCGCGCCCTGTTATCGGGCTGCCGGATGAACCGTATTTAAGTTATAATTTTTGTAGTTTATTTTTGGACGCCCGGTTCATCAACCGCTTTGCCGGCTGCTCAGCGGTGCACAGACTTGTATCTCGCGGCCGCGAATTTTTGGGAAGAAGGATAGGGGGGGGGGGCTCGATAAATAAACACACACACTAATGTCAGATATAACGGCCTGGCATTTATTAAATAAAATACAAATAAGGAAAACGCTGGGTAGCTAGTGTGCGGGAAGCACACTCTGGCCGTATTGTCCGGCTGACACGGGGGAACGCGCACTTCGAATAGATAAGCGTCTACCTGGCTGTGAATCCGGCTGACTGCTCGTCCTCTCGTTCGGATGATGCCTCGTTCTCTGAAAGTCGCGCGGCGCAGAAATACTTCGCGTAGCGAACCTCGACAGTTTGAAACGCTGGAGGTTATGTCGTGAAAATGCGGAGGGAAATAGCTGTCCTGGAATGCGTCCGGTTTTGCCTGCTGCTCACTGAATACTGGCTGTTCTACCTGTTGTGCGGCCGTTGCGACCGCGGCGTCTCTCTCTGTCTCTTTCCCGCGCATGCATTTCCTGACTATCCTTTCCTGCTCACGCGATATCACGTGATAGCCTGATATAGCACATTTCTGTCCTAGCGCCCTCTCAACTAATAAGTATCCTCGCGCGCGAAATTCAAAATTCATTAATTCGCCTTGTCTGGCTGTAGCCGTATTCGACTGTACATTTTTCCGCCTGATATTCCTCTTACAAAATTTCTCTACAATATTTCGCTCGCGTGCCGCTGTGGACCGAGCCGCAGCCCTCCACTCGTCGCCAATAACGTCCGAGGCTCGTCGCGTGCCTCCACTCTCTACGCTCACCTTAAATATTCTCTGTCTCTGTCTATCTCGCTCTCGCTCGCTCTTATTCTCTTTACAGTGCTCGCCAACATGGCGGCGGTCGCTCGCGCGCGTACGCCTCGTGGCTTCGCTCGCCGTGCTGCGCTCTCAGCCGTCGCCGCTATCTTCGCTCTCGCTCGCTCTCGCGCGGCTTCCCTCTCTCTGCCGCTCTCTCGCTGTGGCGCGCGTTGTGCTTCTCTCTCTCTCTCTCTGTCTCGTGCGGCGCCGCGCATACTTCGCGCTGAGCGTGGCTTCTGCTCAGCTGTGTCGTGGCGCTGCTTTTCTCTGCTGCTCCGGCCGTATTTTCTCTCTCTCTCTCGCTCTCATCTCTGCCCGGTTCTCCTGTAAACACCACCGGGTCTTAGCATATGCTTTTTTCATTAGCACGGCTCCGGTGGTGTCCAGGCGAGCTGGGGCTGACGGCTGACCGTCACATTCCCCCTCCCAAACCTTACCTCCTGGTAAGTTTCTACCAGAGGAAGAAGGGCTCGCCGGGACACCATGTTCCGGAATTGATTAGTTCCCTGTGGAAAGTAGTATGTTAGATAAGTAGGGAGAGAAAGAAAAAAAAATTTTGTAATACTCACGACTGTCTTTTTACCACCTGTATAGATTCTGGCTGTGCTGTCTACGCTCATCCCTTCTTATCCGTCCTCAGCACCTTGCGGAGGATCGCGTCTCGGATGTCGGCTGGGAGGTTCCGTGTTTCCCGGATGAGCTCCAGAATTTCCCTATCCGTGAGCTCCCGGGACGGGCTTGGCTCCCTCCTTGCCTCCGTAGGTGCTGGTGCCGGGGAGGTTTCCCTCGACCTCTTTGGCGAAGACGGCCCATCGTCTGGGGTGGTGGTGGCTGTCGCCGGCCCACCTTGCGACGTTGATGGGTGAGGTGATGCCGCTTCCTCGAAGCTCACCCTTCTCTGGCGGTCTCTCCCCTCTGCCGCTGGTGGTGGGTCGGCTCGGGGTGGGCCTCCTCTGGCTGTGGCGGTCGAGGTGGCGCGCGGGCGCGATGCCGACCTCGATCTCTGGCTGTGTCGCCGCTGCAGCTCGTGGTAGCGGTCACTGCAGCGCGGGCAGGCGGCTATGTCGACTCCCTTTCTGCCGCAATTGTTGCAGTAAGGGAGTCGGGGTGATTCCCGACAGTCGCCGCTCTGGTGCCCAAACCTCCAGCAGTTAAAACAACTGTAGGGTGGGGGGTCTAGGTCGGCTTCCGTCGGGATCTCCCTGAGGTCGCCGAATCGCAGCCCGGTTCTTTTTACGGGCAACTGCGCCGCCCTTCGCCTCTCCCTGGCTAGCGAGGGCACGTCCGCCGGCGGACCGTCCGCCGTTGGGGGGCCCGGAGGGGTGTCGTCTCGTCGAGCTCGTCGACGCGGCAGCTCAATGGTGGAGAAGACGTCGTCCACGGTGAGCTGTCGCGGTCTTCTCGAGCGCCGGGAGCGGCTGCGGCTTCGTCGGCTGACGTGTCCTCCCTCCTGGAGCACCGGAGTATTGGACTGGATGGCCTCCAGGTCCTCCGGCTCCAAGCCCAAGTCCCAGGCGAGCAGGTGGTCCGCCGGCGTCGTGTCGCCCTGTATTGGGACGAACCGGGGCGGCTGCAGGGGTCTTTTAAAGGGCCCTACGGACGCGCGGGGCTTCTTGTCTGTCTCGCGGGGTCTGGTCTGACCAGTCTGGCTGTGGGAGAGTGAGGGGAGCGGCCCCAGCCTGGCCGATAGGGGTCTGGTTTGGGGTGGCGCCTCCGCTCGTTGCGACGGCCCCACCGCCCCGAGAATGGGCTCTTCGGGTTTTACGCGTGAAGCTCGGCGCGGTGCGGGGGCGTCTACCCTTCCCCAGCCAGCCATGGCCAGACTGGGTGTGTCTCGCTCTCGCGCCTCGTCTGGCTGTAACTCTGGCTGCGAGGTGGCCGTGCTCGCGGGAGTCGAGAGTGACTGTCTGTCATCTGTCAGCGGGCTGTCTGCCTGCTGGGGTCGGGGAGGTTCTTCCTCCAGGTGGTCGGTAGCCGCCACCTCTTCGGCGTTGCCGCTGGTCTCCACGGCCGCTCGGGAGTTCGTGAGCCGGAGGTGTGCCGCTCTCGCCATACGCTCTCGCCTTACCTCGACATCGAATTGCGAGGGAGGCAGGAAGTCGGAGACGTTTTCCGGCTCCTCGTCTCCCCAGCTCCTCTTCTCCGGCTGTTGTTGGTTGTCCATGTCTAAAATTAAATCGATTTTAGTATTTTTCTTTGAGACAGTTGGGGATGGTTTTTTCATGCCCCAGGTACTTACGGAGGATTTGGGAGATCTGGTGTGGCACATGCAGGCACTTACTTGGGATATCGCGGTCGATTGAGGATCAGGTGAGTTAGTTGGGGGTTGCCTAGGGGCTATGTACCTTCGCAGGTCACTCACGTGCACCTTGGCAACTTTACGGCTTTTACCTTCGAGAGGTTCCAAAATATAGACAACGGGGGATTTCTTTTGGGTGATGGTAAAGGGGCCGTCGTATTTCGGGGCGAGTTTAGCGGATAACTTCTCATTGCCCTTTGACAGGGGATGAGACTTCCTCATTACTAGGTCTCCTACCTGGAATTATACCACCTTTCTCCCTTTATTGTACCGTTTCCCTTGTTTGTCCCGTTCGTCGTCGATGTGTCTGGCTACCAAGTCTCGTAAGGCGTCTAGTCTTTTCATTCTGTCCTCCCACACGGCCGGGTCCAATCTTATCTTTTTCGAGCCCCCCTCCCATTCTGCCCTTAGGCTTTTCACCGGTGTCGGGTGTCGGCTGTAGTTCAGGAATGCGGGTGAGGTTTTCAAGGTAGATTGTCTGGCTGTGTTGATCGCGTGTCTTATTTCGTGTAGATGTTTATCCCAATGACTATGGTTCGTAGCGTAGGAC
Organism: Philotrypesis tridentata; assembly: GCA_018906965.1. Taxonomy (NCBI): domain Eukaryota; kingdom Metazoa; phylum Arthropoda; class Insecta; order Hymenoptera; family Pteromalidae; genus Philotrypesis; species Philotrypesis tridentata. The sequence goes on along the minus strand of JACCIB010000432.1, from coordinate 6,179 downwards.
GAGATCATTGTCTTCAGTGTGCGGTTGCTCCTTTCCACCGGGTTTGCTTGTGGATGATAAGGTGGAGTCGTCACGTGCTTCACCCCATACTGCTCCAATGTCTCCGCTAAGTGTTTGTTGATGAACTCTGTTCCGTTGTCGGTTAGCAAATACTCTGGCGTTTCCCATCTGAACAAAATTAATTCCTCAAATGCTCTGGCTATGGTTTTTCCAGTGGCCTGGCGTAACGGGTAGACTTCTATCCAGCGTGAGAAAAGATCCTGGAAGACTACCAAGTACTTATTCTGCTGGAGCTTTTGGGGAATTCCATTACGTCAGCTGCTACCACTGCCCACGGTCTCTCTACCAACCGTTTACCAATTAGTCCTTGAGGAGCTTGCTGTGAGATTTTGTAAGCCTGGCAAGTCTGGCAGCTTTTGATAAATTTGCACACGTCTTGGAATAATCCGGGCCAAAAATACTCTCTAGCAATCCTGTCGTATGTCTTCTCTATGCCTAGATGTCCGGCGGATATTTCCGCGTGTGCGGTAGTCAACACTCGCTCCCGTAATTCTTCTGGCACGACTAACTTCCAGCCTTCGTCTGGATGCGTGATCGGATCGAGCATTGCGTCTTCTTTGTGTCGATACAGCTTATTGTTCTCGATGCGCCACTCTGGGTAATGCGAGGGATTCTGTTCGACGTCGTTCTTCCGTCTTATGTACCATTTGTCTTCTATAGTCGTTGTGGCCGCTACTTCTGGCTCGAACATTCTGTATAAGGCGTCGGGGACGACATGATTCGTGCCGCTTCGATGGACTATGTCGAAGTCCCATTGCTGGATCTCGATTGACCATCTAGCTAGCCGTCCTTTCGGCTCTTTAAGAGACCTGAGCCAGCGTAGTGCACTATGGTCGGTGATCACCGTAAAGTGGAATCCTTCTACGTAAGGTCGCAGTTTTTGGATCGACCAGATGAGTGCGAGGCATTCTTTCTCGGTGGTCGTATAGTTTGTTTCAGGAGCTGTTAAAACTCGACTGACATAAACTATAGGATGTTCTCCGTCGTCGAACTCTTGTGTGAGAACGGCCCCAACTGCGTAATTGCTCGCATCGCACTGGATCGTAAAAGGTCTCGTAAAATCTGGTCTGGCTAAAACTGGCGCATTTGTGAAGGATAGTTTCAACTTCTCGAAGGCTTCTTGCTGTTCGTCTCCCCATTTCCAGTTCTTCTGGTCTCGAAGGAGACGAGTAAGAGGCACTTTTATTTCAGACTCGTTTTCTAGGAATCTCGAGTACCACCCGAACATTCCTAGCACTCTACGTAACTCTGTCAAGTCTCTTGGAACTGGACACCTCAAGATTGGTTCGACTTTGGCGGGGTCAGTTCTTAGTCCGTCTCTGTCCAGGATGAATCCTAGGTATCTTATCTCTCTCTCTCACAAGACTCGCATTTCTTCGGGTTGATACTTAATCCGGCTGAGGTCAGTTTTATGAGTACATGTCTGACTCTGTGTTTATGTTCTTCGAGCGTGTCGGTTGCAATGACGATGTCGTCAAGGTAGCCAAAGACGTTCGGAGAGTCCTCAGGACCGAATAAAACGTCAACCAGCCTCTGCAGAGTACTGGGAGCGTTGCATAACTCAAAAGGCATGCGTTTGAACTGCCACAACCCGTATCCGGGTACGGCGAAAGCAGTATACTTCTTACTACTTTCCTCCATTTTCACTTGGAAGTATGCCTGTTTCAAATCTATTTTACTTAGGTATCTGGCGGCTCGCAATCGGTCTAAGATCATGTCCATCTGTGGTAAGGGATAACTGTCTTTCTTGGTTACTTTATTCAATTCTATGTAGTTCACGCAAAACCTTTCAGTTCCGTCTGGCTTTGGTACTAACAGTGGTTGGCTGCAATAATCACTGGCTGATCTCTCGATTATCCCTAAACGCCTCAATTCGATTGCTGCCTTTTGAATCTCCTCAATCTTCCGAGGTGACCTCCTTCTTGCCTTGCATCTTATGGGTGTGGGTTCAGTGACGAGAATGTGATGTTCTGTTAGGTCGGTGTAACCTAATTCTCCACCGGAATTTTTTGGTAAGATACCGGCGACCAGCTGCTCGATCTCCTGTCTTTCTTCGTCGCTGAGTTCGGATATACCGGCGCTCTCGGCGATAATGACCGATGGGGATCTGGCTGTTGGTCTGTCGAATTCTCTCCATTTTCCTTCATTAGCTCGCCACCATCCTTTGTAGCTTGAGTCAATTTTGAATGTGTCGCAGAAGTCTTTGCCCAATATCATTTCATGTCTAACATCTTTTACAGCTCTGGCACTCAGAGTTTCGCTTATTCCATCTAGCTCTAAATGAATAGGCAAAAATCCTAGGACTGGATTCAGTCCGCCAGTGACTGTCTGAATTGTCGTCGTGCAGGGTTTTAGTCTCTTTTTGTACTTCTCAGCTATTCCCGAGCCCACTAAAGAAATTGTAGCTCCTGGGTCAAACAGTGCTCTATATTCTTGTCCTCCTAAATCGTCTCTTATATATTCTCTATTGTCTATTGTGGCTCCAGCAATAGGCATTTCTGACTCTGGTGATTCCTGGTCGACTCCAGCTTCCACTATCGGTGCAGAAGTTCTGACGTCTGGCAGTGTATCATTGATGAGCGCCTCCACCGCAGCCTCAATCTTCCTCAATCTAGTATAATCTGTCTCTTCCATCAGATCGGTAATCTTTGTACGGATTATCCTCTCTTGGTTGTCTTCCAGCAACTCTTTCGCTTCGATAAGGTGCACCTCATCTTCGCTGGAGCTGCCGTCTTCTTCTTCTTCCGATCGGGTTTCCACATTCGCAGTTTCCTCGATTTCCATGTCGCTTTGTCTTGCTGTAACTCTGGTCTCGCCGAAGTCCAAGGCTTGTACTAGTTTTCTGACCGTTTCCTGGTCCTTAGTGTCTACCTTGGGTAAAGTTGACGTTATGGTCGGCTCCGGTCTGAGATCTATTTGCGCCTCGGTTCGCATAAGCTTTTCGGCTTTCCTGAATTCTGCCATTTCTTTTATCTTCTCCAGGCTCTCTTTTGAGAATTCTTCGATGTCTTCTAGTCCATGACCACGAATCATTTCCTTCTCTACTCGAAAGCCTCGCTTCTTGTATATTTGGATTTCTCGTTCTAGCTTAGTGTCTTCATCGCTATAACTCTCCATTGGCGCAGCCGGCGTCCCGTCTGGCTTAGATTCCGCGTCTCTGACCGTATTTGCTTGAGCGTGATTTCCTTTTTTATCTTCTTTTGTCTCTTCTTTCTTCGTGATAGAGTCTGACCGTGGTTTGACCTTGGCGTCTCCTCTTTTCACGTTTGCCTCGTTAATCTGTTGTCTCTGCTTCGTAAGTGCTTTTTCCTGACTGTGGTCAGCCTGGCCGTTGTTGACGATTCTGGCTGCTACTGTCTGGTTTTGCACTTTCGGTAGTGGCTGTACGCCACTCTCTCCCCCTCCCAAAATTGACATACCCGTGGAAAGATTACGGGTATGTGAGTCAATTTTGCAGGTTACGACTGGGGCCACGGTGTGAAGACGGAGGTCGGCTGCCCCGTTGCCGCCTCCGTTTGTCCATTTCCCAGAAGCTTTCTGACATGGACACAGTTAGGACAGTCTCGAAGCGTTGCCCCCCTTTGCCCGCAGATCTGACATGATTGCTCTGGCAATGTTTGTGGTTGCAATTGCTGTAACAGTTCTCTGGCCTTGACACAGTTTTTACAGTTTTTAAATGGTGCTCCAATCTGACCGCATACCTGACATCTGCCTGTCGGTTTCAACGGCTATTTGCACGCGTTTCTTCTATGTCCGTATTGTTTGCAATTGTAGCATTGTGTTTTCGGACATTCTGCTGCTCTATGTCCGACCGTTTCGCAAACATGACAAGGTCCATAATACTGGGTCTGTTGTTGCGATTGGTTTGTTTGCTGGCTTAGTGCTGGCGTGAAATTTTGTTGCACAGGTTGTTGTGGTATAGGTAGCTGAGCATGTGTCGCAGGAATTTGTTGAGTTGTTGCACACACTTCTTGTGTCTTAACTGGTGTTTCTGTCTTTGCTTCCTCTGTTGTTGCTGGTTTTTTCTTTTTGTTTTTCTTTTTCTTTGTCTTGGTTGGTTCTTCTATCGTTTCCGCTATTTCTTCTGTTCCGGCAACTTTTGGTTTTGGGGTGGTTGACCATGCTGCTGCTGGGAATTTTGATTTTTCTGCTGGTGGTGGCGGAGCGTACCTGGCATCATGTTCGAGTTCGTCTTCTAGCTCTTTGCAGTACTTTTTTACGTCGTGGAAAGTTTTAATCTTCTTATCTTTGAGAGCTTTTCTATAAACTGGCCGCAATCTGTCAATGAGTAGGGTGATCTGTTTCTTGATTGGCATTGGTTTTTGTAGATGATCGGCTATATATCTGAAGTTCATAATATAAGTCGATATCTTTTCTCCGTTGCCTTGCGTGCGTCGAAGCAGTTCGTCCATTACATCATTGGTGTTCGCGGAAGTGTAGAATTGTTCTTTAAATGCGGTTAAGAAGTCTTTCCATGACTGTATATCTGTTTTTTCAGTTTGATACCACATTTGCGCTCGTCCGGTCAAGGTGTAAGGTACCAGTTTCAACATGGCCTTGCTGCTAATATCTAGGCTGTCCTTGATGCCTTCTAATTTTCTTCCGTAGTCTTCTGGGTCTTCCTTCGATGAGCCTGAATATTCTATTTTTAGGTTTCTGATCAGTTGCAAATGACTGAGATGAGTTTTTGCATTTATATTGCTTTGGCTTTTGTCTCTTCGTCTGTTAACCCTCTGTCTGTGAGATTGTGGAGCATCACTATCTGACGAGATACTGTCTGATGAACTGTCCGATGATTCTTCCGACGAGCTGCTGAATTTTGGCGGTGGTCGTGACTTCTTGTGTTTTTGTGACGTTTTTGATTTGGATGGTTTCTTCGTGCTAACTCTTGTAATAGTTGTACTGTTCGTGTCTGTTTCTGTTGTAATTTGTAACTCGTGAATTGTTTTTTCTAATTTTCGTCTTTGCGTTTCGACTGCCTCTTCGTTATCCGATTTTTCACTCTGACTCGTGGTTACGCTTAGCCTCTCTTCCGTGGATATGGTTTTTTTCTTCGTTCCTGTTGGATTTGTTAATTCTTCTATTTCTGGCAGATTTTTAGCGAACGAGCTGTCCACAGGAATATGCTTTTGCCCTGGCGAGGAGTGTAATAGTGTTGATGTGTGTTGACTTACGAACCATTTGTTACTCTGCAGCGATTTATCTGCTGAGTCTGTGAGTAACTGCTTGACATGTTCTGAGTATTGTATACTCGTGGATGCGTTTGGTTGTACATACTGTTGTTGTGGTATAACTGGTTGTAGTTGAGTGATTAATTGCACGACATCTGATTTGTCTGTTCCATGGTTTTCCTCGTTCGTGTTTCTGAGCCTTGGGATCGTTGGTTTGCCGTCCCATAGATACCATGGTGCATCCAACGTTGTTTCCAATAGCACTCTTGCTCGTAATAAGCAATCCTGTAATACACCTCTCGTTCCGTTTGTCTCTGCTTGAATCTCTTCTAATGCGTTTTGAACTTCTTTTCGATCAAGTTTAATTACTTCTCTTACTATAGCTCTGACCTCCCTGTGTTTTCTAAGTTTCTCCATTATTTCTTGATGGCCGGCGTTGGACATCTTGGAATTTCTGGCTGTTATTCAATACTGACGCGATTTGATTTTTTTGATTACTGGTTTTCCAAATAAAATTTTGTTTGTTCTGTAATACTAGTACGAACAAGAATTCTCTGATCTTCCTGTAACTTGTAAAATCTAGCGTCTGATTGTCTACTGTCAAGAAATTTCCTATCTGTCTCGTGTAGTGAAATTTATATAATAATTTTCGACGTACTACAGTTAACCGTCTATAGAAATATGAGGGTACTGTTAGTTGTAAGGGTTATATATAGTATTGGAGGTAATTATAAATAATTATTATTAATTATTGTTGGCATGCAGAATATCGGGACGTTGTCTTTGGCCAGCATAAATTCAATTTTGTTGAGTGGGTAGTGCACGTGTTGGAATTTTAAAGAAAAAATATTTTTTTCGATTTTTTTCGGAAATGGTCGTATATACTGCGTGGCACTCGCGGAATTTGTTCAATTCTGTCGGTTGTTGAAATCGACTTCACGTACTCGT